>VWZX01001688.1:965741-1016909 GCA_013399015.1 Galbula dea | reverse complement strand
AAGAGTGGTGAGATATTGGAATAGGCTGCCCAGGGAGGTGGTGGAGTCACCATCCCTGGAGGTTTTTAAGACGAGGATTGATGGGTTTCTTCAGGGGATGATTTAGGGATAAGAGTAGTGTAGGGCTATCGGTTGGACTAGATGATCTTGAGGGTCCTTTCCAACCGTAATGATTCTGTGATTCTGAGTTCACAAGTGATTCTTGGTTCCTAGCCGTTGTTACTCCTCTTTCCTTTAGAAAAGCATTTATTCCATTTCACTGCGATAAGCAATATAATTTGCAACTTCATTGCGGCTCCACTGTGAAGGCAGAGGAACTGCCATGAAACGGTCAATGAGAAGCAGACAGGACACAAGGCACAAGGAGGACAAAACAAAGAATCACAGGGAGTGGGGAAAAATAAACCATATAATAGCTGCTGTTTGGGAACACTAGCTGGAACAAACAGGGAGGCCACCAACTATCATTACAACCGCATGTTTCTTTTGCAGTTGCAAGGAGAACTGCACACAAGAGGGGGCAAGGGATCTGCTATTAATCATATTATATTCATTGTTCCCTTGATGCTGCTGGCAATGCTTCAGGAGACTACCCCAATTCCCAGATAAAACTGCAGCAAGAACAGCAGCACTTCGAGAACAGCCCACACTGAACCTTCACAATCTTGTCCTACTGTGCTAGCACTGCCATAAACTGAACTCTTAGCCACTGAACTGTTTATTGAACTACATTTAAAAAAAAACAATCAAAACCAAATCCCAGTCGGAGCTGCTGAGGGTTCCTCCCCACCCTAATCTCTCGTTAGGAAAATAAGCACACCGTATAAATCAGATGAAACTATTTGCAAGAAGAAGCCAGTAGAGAGGTGAAAACATCAGCCTGAAATAGTCAGGAATCAAGTTTCTTTGTTGAGGAAGAGTTTGAATGTTATCTCTAAGTAAGGTGCTGAGTGACTCCTTGATTAAGCGGCACTTAACATTCAGTAAGTTTAATGTTCCAGCAAGAACAGCAGGCCAATACCTGCGCCTGGGAGTGGGGGAGGGCTAAAACGGCAGCTGATGCAGTAAAGTAACCAAGTCAGCTATTCTTTTGTCAGTGAAAAGACAGACATGTTTAAGGGGAAAGAAACGCGGATTAACAAAATCTCGTATTCATACTTCACTGAAAACGTAATGCTGCTTTAATTCGTCTGGTTTGGCAAAGCTACAGAGATAAGGTGAATTTTCTTGACCACATTTTTTTTTTGGTGACAAAGTCTGCATAGTATGAAAGTGACACAAACTCTAGTTAGGTCCAGAATTTGTTAGAGTCATCCTACCCAAATAAAAATTCCTAATTCTGGCTACCATGGGCCTTTTATGCTTTGCAAATTGGCAATGAAGTTCAGCTGGCACTACCTCTCTCTCAGATTGAACAAATACGTTATTTTAAGGAAGATACAGGATAGGAAAAAGTTACAGTTCAGTAAATATGTATTTAAACCACCAATTTATGAGCTAGGTAGCAATAATGAGACCTTTCTACCTCGCATTTCAGTAACAAGAAACCACTTTTAAATCTTTAAAAAACAGGAGGTTTATTAAGCAGCAGAACTCACTGCAGACAGCCTGCCTCATGACTCATCCTCCCATCCCCACGTTCTAATTAGCCGTGATAGTCAGCATCAATTTGGTGGTAGTTTTATGTTGGTGGTTGTTGGGTTTGTTTTTTTTTTAAACCACTCCAAAACCATCTTGGAAGGTGAAAAACGGACTCTTACTTGTTTACGGATCAGAGTTGTAGAAAATAGCTGGTACTAGCAGTTAAGACGTATTCCAGCTTCACCGTTAGCTGGACACGCAAACTACTTGCTTGTGCTTGCCCTCCCCCTCCTTTGGACAGGCTGCATGCGCCACGGCACGATCACAGAGAATAAATACAGGAAAAGGGGGGAAAAAAAGCCCTCTGCTCTTGGCAAGGGGAAGGCGTTCCACAAGAACTGCTACAGGGTCAAAAGTTTACCGTGGTTTCAATTTCACCTTTCCGCAGCCAATGAGCACCCGGCGGCTACAGACAGAACCGCGGGCGGCAGCGCGGACCTTAACTCCTTCCGGCCCGGCCGCGGCACCGGCCGACGGCAGCGCTTCGGTCCTTCATAGCACCGGCCCGGGGGCAGAACGGGCTGAGAGCGACAGATCTGCCCCGCTCCTCCCGGTACCGGCCGGAAGCAGAAAGGGCCGAGGCGAAGAGCTCTGTTCCTTCTCTTCCCCTCCGAGCGCTGTGTACAGTGAGCGCTCAGCAGCCTCTTGCGAGCTAAATGTTTCTCGTAGCATGGAAATAAGAGGGAACGGGAGCTACGCAGACGCAGTATGCCAGTGAGTCAAGAAGTTAAGAGCTGCAGAAGAGGGTCCTCTTACCCCCATTTTAGTTGAAAACCAGGTCAGCAATCTAAGGGCTTGGACTGATGCTAGGCAGTATCAAAGCAGCGCTGAACTGTGGAGCTGTGACAGCAGCGAGACTGTGCTGGCAAACAGGAAAGACTGACCTTGTGAAAGGGGAGGGAGGGAGAACACCAGCACAGAATTGTCGGAAGGGATTCCAAATGCACATCCAGAGCTACAGAGATTTACCTTGCTTCTTGTCAAAAGGTGCATCAGTGTTGCCTTGGCATAAAGCTGGGCAGCCCAAGGAGTACTACTGCTCACTATCCAGTCCCCACAGTACCATAAATAATACCGTGCTTCAAGATGTTGACTTCAAAGCAATTCATCCTCCATGTACTCTGAGAAGAATAAGCATGGAAGTTGTGACTCTTGGGTACAAAACCTGTTGGCTCTAAACAGTTTTGCAAAGCAGAACAAGTAATACCTAGCCACACTAGTAGAAAATGGTCTCACTCAAGACATGTAATAGATTGTCTTACTATGGCACAGAAAAAGACAAGATTCATCTTGGTCTCTACTCATTTTAAGAGTACAGAACTAGAAGAACATAGAATAGGCTTCTTGTTCTGCTATGTGCCTCCATTCTGTGTGGCTCCAGGTTCTGTTTTCTCTTAATCAGTAGTTCTGGTTTAAAATTTTAATGAAAAGAATTACAATAGAAGCTTTCCAGAGTAAAACCACTAGAGCAATGTAGTTTCATCCCAGGGACTACCGAGTGGATCAGTCCATGGTGGGGTATCCCAACATCTATGCTGAATCCAGTTTTATTCTCTAGCAGATTGAGGAAAAGACTGACAACAGCAAATACTGAATGATGCAATCTATGAGTGTTTTAGCATCTGCTTCATCTTGGAAAGTCAATGGCAACTACATTTAAGCACAAATAGCAACAGATTTATCACCCTTTTGTTGGCCTTGAAGAGACTACAAGGAAAGAGGGCTAAAGAACTACTAAGTGAAGATGTGGATGAAGAGTTCTCTGTTTAGTGCAATAAAAGACTATAATGTAAGGCAGCATGAAGAGAATTTTATAAAGCATGTAGTTATGGAAAATTCAGTAGCAAAGTAACCTAAAGATTATGTTCAACAGAGCAGAAAGGGGTAGGGTTACACAGAGATCTTGAAGTGAATGATTAACAGCTCTTACTTGATACCAAGTAGAATGGCAAGTCATTGAATACATTTGTAAGGTAAACAACACAGAATTAAACCATTCCAAAACAGGCAGCAGTTAAGCCAGGAAACACTAGAGAACTCTATGTTAGCATACTCAGATCTCCAACAGACTGCAGAATGAATGATAAGAGTCTGAATTGTGAAAAGGTAAAATGAGTAAAAATGCCATTAACATGCAGAAGAGGTTTACGGTGAGTATGTCTGTTAAAATAGAACTCAGTTTTCAAAACCCTGAATCCAAGCAGATGGCAGACTCTTGAAGATAATGCACATGACAACCTAGGGGAAAACCCCCAATGGTCAGGTGGTAGCTATTACTAATTCTCCAGAAAGATGCAGTTGGGAAACTGGTAAATTATGTTACTCCAGCACCTTAATGGCTTTCATAGTACTTTGTAATAATGAAAGATATTCTAGCCTCAGCCCTCTGTATAGGTCCCAGGAAAGGGTAAAGACAGATACTCTTACAAACAGCTATGCCAGCTGAAAATAGTGTCAACAATCTTCTTTATGTAAAAAGAATTCACAGAATGGTTTTAGTCAAGAAGATAACGCAAAACTCTTAAAACCTGCTTCAGGAATACTCATCCACTCAATTAAAGAGCAGCCAGCGAAAAACAATTTCCAGCTGATGGGCTAGGTCAAGCAACGTTTTCTTGAACAGGCACAGGTAGATTCCTTTCTCAATCTATGTAAAAAGGCATAGCAGCTCAGTACAGCTATGAGAGCTGCTAAAAAAAGATGCAGTAAGTGATTAAAATACATCAAAGTCAGAAATTTAACATCATGAGAAAATCAGCTGATTGAGATCATGCCCTACTACCAAGCTTTTCTATTCTAGTTCAAAAATGGTAACACCAATGAAAATGCTATTGAATAATGCTGTATTTTCATAGTTTTAGCTAGTCTAAATTGCAGTTTTTCCAATAGTAACTTAAGACTTAATTACATATATAAAAAGCTGGTTTCCTCTCAGTAAAACATGCAGTCTGTTTTTGTTGTTTTACCTTCTCTAAATACCATGTCATTTTAGAGAAACTATTTTAAAATGGAGATATCACAAATAAATTCCCTTTTTATAAGATGGCCTCATTTTAAAAGAAAATGGATGCTATAAAATTTTACATCAAGTCAGCATGTTACCAAGAAGCTTTTCTGTGTGTTCTGAATTTGATTAATACAAGCCAAGGTCACTTCCTGAAAGATGTCTACCACCACAGCTGCAAGCAAACTAGACTCCTCTGAGCTCAAGAGCTGGGGGATGGGAAGACAACACTAGCAATTTCTAACACTGTCTCCAAAAATACACTAATTACAAAACTTGACTAATACTTAAATCATTTACTCGATCACCACATAAGTAACCTATTAACTCGAGTCTGAGTCTGTATAATCATGTTTTCAAGCAAAAATGATGCACAACAATGCACCAGCATGTCTGCAAAAAATAATTCTGAGAACCCTTTACTAAACTTTTATGTAATTCCCTTGAAAACGTACTTTTTTTTTTTTTTTTGCAATGTAGGTTTTATTATGCAGCTCATGAAGCTAATAAGAGACTGCCCTTGAATTAACAGCATGTCTCAGTCCTACTGAGACTGAGAGGCACCACCCAATCTACACTGTGTCCTATTCTGAAGCCATTTAGGACAAACATTTCAGGAAAGCACGCAATATCTTTCCAGATGTCTACAGCATGCATTTTTCCAGTTTCTGAAGACTCTACCTAGTTTACAAAACCAGCTAGGAATCAGTTACATTCACCTGTAATTAAAAAGCTATTTTTAAAGTTATTTTAAAAACATGCCGCATTTGCATTATGCATGAAGCTGAACAGATGCAGTTTCTTCCATTCCCAGACACAGTTAAAGCTTATAGGTCATGAAAATAAAACCCATAGCAAACAAAAGCGAGTATTATTTTTTTGCTTTCTGTATGTACAAATAAAGATTCTACAATTGGGAGTAACAGAGAAGGGAGAGAGGAACAGATTGACGAAAAACATTTAAAACCACATACCAATACACATTTCCACAAGGGCATGTGTTAGCCTAGGAAAGGGGCCCCAGTAACTATATTTATGAACACACACACATACACACTCAGTTTAATATACTTCATCTTTAAAACAGCCTTGATATACCCAACATTACAAGTTTCATACTAGGCTAAAATTCGGAGAGTATACTGAATGAAAGTTAATTTTGACAAACTGGTACACTAAAAAGAAAAGAACATTGCTGGTTTCAGGCAGGCATCTTTGCCCAAAATAGAAATACACACTAAAGCATATCATTACCTATGCAGGCACAGCTACATCTGTGGTTAAGGGTGCCTAACATTTTCCATCACAGAAGCCTGTTCTAATTCTTTAATGACTCTTTTCACACACCATTCAGAACTACTTTTTGTGGAAGACATGCATAAAATTGTTTCAGATGCTTAATCAGAGTGGAGAATTCAGTTGGAAAAAATATAACCTTTATTCAGTCTGCAAAGTTAGGGCTTTAGAAAAGAAACTGATCAAATATCTGAACAAGCTAAACTTCATCTTGCTGCTCCAATAAAGGTATCTGTACAGATGGTAAATGCCTTTGAAGTCTCTGAACATGCTCAGTTTTGTTTAAAACTACTTGCCAAGACCCTCTAGTATTTTATCTAGCCAAGTAAGCTTTGTCTCTGCACAACTCCTCCAAGCTGACAGGATAGAGCATGCTTTATCACTGTATTATAAAGACCAAGAGCAGCTTCTCTTTGACTCTGCCAGCTATGAAGCAGTTACAGTGCCTGGCAGCACAGTAGGTAGAACAGGGACATTTTCTAGGTTATACTGCCCCACCCACAGACAGCATCCACAAAACCTAAGGCATCAGTAGAATCAAGGGCTTAGTAAAGTCCACCCTTCCCTACCTCCAGTTCAAGATCCCAGTGAAAACCACAGCTGGGGGTCTTGGCCAGTAGTTCTAAAAGCCTACGCTGCCGCCCCTTCTAGTGGCTTGCCCATGTAGAAGGCACACTCAGTCCAGTGCCCACAGTGGTGTCCATCTACCCTGTGACATTCCACATGACAACCCTGCTGGAAAACAGAGCAGAAATTTCCTTATGGTGAATTATACTATCATTTCCATATGCTTTTTAAAAGCATACAAAAAGTTACACTGAAAATACTAAGGTCATGAAGTCATTCAAAAAGCCTAAAATACTACTGCTAGCTCCAACTGTCAACACACTTCTTCCTTTAACCCTTGCTGTGCATACTTAAGTGCATTGCTGTGTAACTGCTTATTAGACTCTATGTGGGACTGGCACTCATCCATCCACAGAAAAGACTACTCTAGACATGTCTGTTGTATCTTCTCCAAAGTGCACTACCATTTCAGCAACTGTGTTCACTTTACTATACAACAATAGATAATGGTCTCATAAGCAGAGCACTGAAGCCTCTCGAGGACTTGTACCAGATGGGTACACAGGGAGTTTCAGTGATATTTCTCCTAAGGAGAGTAAACTGATACATACTTGCCTTGATTATGACAGATCGTGACTTCCGATTAAGAATATTCATTTAGAACAGACCTTAAACAGGCATTGGAATCACTGATTTAACTGTTGGAAATATTTACACCCACCCCAGGAAGAGCACACAAGCAGGAAAGAAATATCGCGCATTAATCATGTTGACTTGCCTTAGGCACATTTTGCTAGTCAGCAGAGAGATACAGTACTTTGGGACATTTATTCATGTTTGCACACAAACTAAGCTATAGAGTTAATGTCAGTGAATATATTATTTTACACTGTAAACCAAATAATTTTAATCAAAGCTCTGGATACATTACCTTTTTAAAAACACAAAATCGTATTCTGAAAAACTGCTTGAGTGCTACGGAGAAAGAGCAGAGGGGAAGGCAGCTATCTGTTAAGGGGTTCCATATTACATATGCACAGTCTCACACAAACCAGCTTCAATGGCAGAATGGCAGTTACATGCCTGGTGCATTAGAGTGCTGGTTAGAATTCTGCTTGCTATCTCTTTTCACCAGGCTAAAAGAATTATTTGGTTTTTTTAACATGTACGGAATGACATCACATCCCCTTTGCTTTTAATATTAGATCTTGTTATCCTCTGATCCAATAATAATAAAAGGCCTGTTAATGAACTTGCCTGCGTTTTTGGCATAACTACTCAAATTTGAGAGTACAAGATGAGAGGCTAAAACCAAAGGAAGTTACTGAAAAAATGAAACGAAAACAGTTTAAGTTTTCCATGCACAGTACCTGGTTATATATAATTGACTATTCATAAAGAATAAGTTCAGCTATTTAATACAAAGGTGACATTTCTATAACAATTTGACCTTGAAATATGGAAATGTTCCTAGCTCAGTGCTGTAATTAAAATCTGATTAAGTTTGAAGTGTACAAAGGTACACTTAGTACAGCTGAAAAGGGGGTTTATTAGTTCAAATCAAATGCTTACCACTCAACATTCAAAGTGACAGTTGTCTATCTACAGTATACCAATAAATTTGAGCATTTCATTAGTGGAAAATCCTCTTTCCTCTCTTTCCTCTATTCCTTACTATGTTCCATATTCATAGTGACTAGAGTTTAGTAGAATACCTTCGGCTAAACTGCAAAATAAAGGCAGAACAGAATCATTCCCAAATTAAGTTGTCCTTCCATAGTACAGTCAGGTTACCCTGTTATATTTCAAATGTTGCCCAGCTGCTGTGTGCCAGTGGTTATAACACAGACTAAAATTTACTGCACGTCATGCTATTTTTGTAACATTATTAACAACTAAAGTCTTACTCAGTGATCAATTGAAATAAGCTGCAATGGAGGAGGTAAAAACCCCAAAGTTACTGTCTTCGTTCACTGCTATCCAAAACAGAGAATCAGCACCTAAAGAGAGATTATGGACTGGAGGGTCACAGTCTCCTCCGAGACCTACAACAGAAGGGCAAGAGGACAAGCTTTACTACCTGCAACAAGTTAAATTTCAGTTTTCACATAGTGGTTAACACAGGAATCCATTCCAGACATCCTAGGGAAAACCTATCCTAAGAGATCTTCAAAACTTGACTGAACGAACCCCTGAACAACCAGCTCTATCTTGGTTTACAGTGTTTGGATTAATGCTAGCATCATTCCTCTATGATTTTCAGTAAAATGTCATCAGAGAATCATGTACAGCAGCCCAATAATAAACTAGTACCATTGTAACAATGGGCTACTAAGACAAAGAGTATTTTATAAATGATTCTACTTTGTCTTTATGTTAAGATGTATTGCCTTTTTTTTTTGGTACTGAGTTAAGTGGGTATGTTTTATTCATCTCATGTACTCTTCACATTTTCCATATACCCATTAATACTCCCATCTTTACAGGAGACAAAGTATGTAATTCCTGACTACAATGTTAATTCCTACCATCAAGGAATGTTTTTTCATTCAGAAAAAAAACAGCATGGTTTTAAATAAGGCTCTTGACGCTCCATGGAATTTTTGTCCAAACTTCTCTATTCTTTGCACAGAATTTCCATTGCATAAAAACCTTGCAATTCTCATTTTTCTAGTGTTATATTTTTTAAAAATGCTTTCATATTCACTAAAAAAGACATTTTTCAACAAATCTCACGCTAACCTCCCTGAGATTCCTGCAGCAGGCAGAAAATCAGTTTCACTCATGAAAGTTTCTATAAAATGACACTTCTCAAACACTGACGTTTAATTGCAGAACTCTCCAAAATGACACTACCATCATCAGCATAGAAATTCCAAGCAACCTTAGGGAGATTTGCAGCCATTCTGGAATTTAGTACAAGAGGTCAATGACTGCCAAAACAGAAGAAGGGATCACATCCTTCCCCTATAAGGGCCAAAAACATTTGTACTGTTTGTTTCAGATCCAGTTCTTCCTTCCTCATAGATACAAGGCTTAGTAGTTGTATAGTTTCACAACACTAGGAAGCAATTTTATGTATTTTTTACATAGCGCACTGGAAGAAACACCATAATAGAGCTGTTGATTTTTTTATTATTACTTTTTCTTATGTGCACTGTATCTTTAGATCTCACACAAGTAGACCAACTGAGTTGTATCTTACATTCTATAAAACCCTGAGCTGGAGAACCATTTTGTGAGCATTTGTCTGCCAGTGAGACATCCAAGATGCATCCAGTGTGATTTAAACAACTCATGTTCTCTTTTTTACAAGACTTTTAGACCATTCTGTGGTTTAATTCAAGGTTTAACTTGATGTCAAGCTTTGAAAGTTAGTATTCTGTCACACCTCTGCACTAATCATCTAGTAAGCGTATCAAGCATGGTAACTAACTAACTGATTAGCACTTGTCATGCATTTATGTCATACAACTGGAGTGTGTCAGCTATACAGCATTGTTGATTCAATGTTTTTTCTTGTCAGTAAACATCACACTGCATTTATCCAGTTAAGTGACTTTCTGTTACAGTACATCACACTCACACAGAACTCTTGCAAGAAAAGGAAGTTATGTATAGGTACATCACAGCTAGGATCTTACATTGTTCTCCTAATAATTATCATAGGACCCAAAAGTTACTATTTTTCTAAAGCATGGCATAGTTTTAATATTTTCCTTTTAAAGCCTGCTAAGCATTTTTAGTATACCTAACAGTCCCTTAGGATTTCAGAGGGCTACAGAACCTTAACTACAGTTGAGCTTTCACCAGTAAGAAGCTTACTTTGTTAGATTCTCATATAGATGAAGCCTATAAATAAGTGTACATACAATAACAGGCTAAACACAGCATACCTCAGAGGGAACACAAGAAAAGAGCATACAAAAGTTAAGTCTGATGTCATTAATTGTCTTACAGGATAAAAAATGCTGTGATTTAAGGTTTTCTTTTTCATTGCAAGTAGATTTATGCCTAGACAATTGAAGTGTCTTCATCCAGTCAAGAGAAAAAGTTATTTATCCCTTCTCTCCATCACATATTATGTGTCATCTGTCTGCAAATCATTGCTGAGGAACTGTAACATTTTAATGAGCACAGCTATCTGAAACAAAATCCTTTTTATGCTCTGAAGGGATTATTCTCCAAAAGTTTTCTTTCCACTGCTTCCTTTCATTTTATTAATTTTGCTTTACTCTTACCTTATTCTAACCAAGCCAGCTTGCTTGAATTTTATTTCAGGGCACCTGCTAAACTGCAGAGCAAAAAGGTTGATCTTATCACAAGAGATTCTTCTGAAGGAGGTGCTTGCTTTATCGAGACCAAAATTCCACTGAATGGAATACCCAGACAAGTTATCAGTTTTACTACTCTCCAGCAACAGGTATAGAGCACCCACCAATAATTAATATCATATCCACTCTGGGCCCAAAACAGCTTTAGCTAAGAAATCCTATTTCATCACCATCGTTTCACGAGAACTTTTCTAAGGAAAGCATTCATATCATTGGTTACTTCAGAAAGAAGAAAACTCTACTATCAGTGATACAGAGAATTAAAAACTAAAAGCAAATACATACAGAGGATGCCATCACAACTTTTAAGAGCAACATCCTTTAATGGCCAAACTATTCCCACCAAAAGTCTATTAGCATTAGATACTATCATACGTGGCCAGGTCATACCATGTATTTCCTCCAGTTAAAGAGATGGAGAAGAGCAAACTATATACAATATTAATATATAACATAAGAAAATACCTTTAATTTTCTAAGGGAATTTAAGTTATTTTCCCCCTTTTCCTAACACCCTAAACATTTATGTTTTCTCTGGATGAACTGTTATAAATAAAAGTAATCCTGGATAACTAAGTCAAACAGAAGACTTACCTAACACAGTGTTTCCTCTCCAACAGAAGCCAGTAGGAATGCCTGGAAATAAAAAGATAAGCATATGAATATGGTTCAGCATACTATCAAACTTCACAATCTACTGCTCAGGAATTTCCTAGTTTAAAAGGACAGTTTCCCAGCACCTGGATTTCTCTTGTATATGTTTCTTTTTGAACCTATGAAAATTAATACAGCTAAAATGTTCTGTGGCAGTCAGTGATGCAGTTAAGCTCTACACTACATGAAAGTATTTTTTTATTTTTTCGTTCTGCTGTCTGATAATAAGGAGGAGGAAGAGAATAAATAAATGAAATGACTGAAAAGGAAAACACTATCTACCTGTTGATTTCCCACAACATTTGTGGTTATTTTGTATAGATCTGCCTTGTACTCTCAAGCAAAAAACAACAAAAAACCCCATGGCATAGAAGTGCTGGTAAAGTTTCTCATTAAAAAAAAAATTAGCTTTGAACTTCAAAAAAAAGAAAGCCCACTATACACTTTTTGATTCAGCATAGATCAGAATTACTTACATTCAAGAGAATGGTACAACATGACCATGATGCATGATGATAAGGTATTTTTAATTTTGCCGCCTTTTTCTTCACTGACAACTCACAATACAACTTTTTTAATATTACTTAGCAGTAGTCTGTCATTGTGACTGAGTACCTAATTCAGATTTTTTTATTTTTTTTTTTTAATGAGTGAAAGAAAATTGGGTAAAAATCTATGGTTACAGCAGGACTACTCTATTAAGTCCATCACTAGGCATGAAAGCAAAAGTATCACTCAGAATAAGGGCAAATCTCTTAAATCTGGTGCTAGCAATACATACAGCCACACACTGAAAAGAGGAAGTTCCCTCACCTCGCCATCCTTTCTTCTTCAGTGATCACCCTGACAGTAATGGTAACTACTACCTGGAGTTACAAAATCTACATTCTTAAATGACAAGAACAAAAGATCAGAGGTAAGCAAGTTACTATTAGGATCTCCTCCTAGAACAAAAAGTATTAGAAGTGTTTTCTTAAAAAAAGTTTACCAAATGTTCATCAATAAGCTTTGCAGAAATGTTTCAGTTAGGATCAGTCTATGTCTATAAAGGAATCACCAAACTTATCAGGTAAAATCAATAAATGAATTTACAGTAAGCAGAATAAAGAAAGATCTACATAAAAAAAAGCTCAATTTTGTAAGGCTGTAATAACAACCTCCATACAGCAAAATATCTGCTCTTCCACACCGGCTTTATCCAAAGCCCAAGTAAACAAAACAAGTTTATTTCAGGCTTTGACAATAAACACATTTTGGTTGTCTTATGTCTTTTGCAATATATTTCGCCTTTGGGAAAAAAGCCTTAGTAAAGAAATCCCATCTCCATGCTTGAACTCTGCATCAAATTTGTAAAACAACAATTAGATAAGCTATTCAAAATGCAAACAATGTAACAACAGCAGCTTTATGCCACAATACACAATTTATTTCAATACTTTTAATCACTGAGAAACCAACTAAACAATACATAATTCACAATACAACCCCTATAAAAGCTGGAAAAGATAAGGGTTCCTGTCAAACTCAACCTGCTCTATTTATAACTTTAGTCAATCCCCCTCTCATTATCACTAACTTAATATTTGAAAAAGGATTAGGAGCAGCTAGAAAGTCAGTTCGATGAAGAAATTAATATATTTTTTTAATTTTAAAAATTAGCCTAACAAATAATTCAGTTAAAATTCCTTAGACCTAGCCAACTACTGTAATCTCCCATGGTGACAGTACACCAAATCAAGGCTTACAGATTGTTTCAGAAAATAGTGAATAATAGCTTGCAATTACATTTTCATAATCATTGCATGCATCAAAAGCCCAAGTTTAATTGCAAAATTGGAAAAAACAACCCAAAAATTCTGGACCTCCCCTTTGCTCTAGCTCAGAGAAGTGTAGTTTTCACATTCATGTTATTTGACAATAATGTAACAATTATTTTTTAATACCTTTAATATAATATCTTTTTAATATTGACATTTAGAACACTAAGACCTGCCGAACATACTTTTTAAAGCATTTCATAAGATCAAACAAAACCTGACAATTTCATGATTGACTTCCTAGGAAAAAGCACAGTTTACATAATAGTGAACTGAAACAGAGACAACACCTTTGAAAACAAGCCCAATACTTCTGCATTTCAAGGATGCTAACAAACCAGGAAGAGGCATAAGCATCTGCTTGTCTTTAAGAGATAACAAATGTTTTTGAGCACTCCTGTACCACGTGAGCAACCACATCACATGATAGACAGCCTTGTTTGGAGGCCAGAACTCTTTCAAGAAGTCTAGGGCATACGAACTACTTGTTTTTCCTACAGACAGTGTTAACATCAGCAGAAGCCATGACACATTTATGGGCAGACCGAAATCTTTCAGATGACTGCTAGCAAAACAGTGAATGAGTGCCCAGCTCCACGCTATTCTACTTCACATAAACAATAACTTACTTCCTCTGAGAGGACTAAACTAACTTCTGCTCTGTCATGGTAATATGTAACTACTATGGAACTTAATTATTTCCAAGTTGCCAGTAATATCTTTGTAGGTAGAGCAATAGAAAAGTGTTGTGGTAAACTTTTGCCTGGAGACAGTTTAGTCATATCTGGATATATGGTAGCAAACCCAAAATAAACAAATTATCCCAAATGGAAAACAACCAAAACATACTTAGAAGCTTTATTTTCTGCTTATCTAAATTAAAGCACTTAAGTATCCTTTGTTTTATCTGTCCATTGATCTGTGCTTTGCCCTTCTGCTTGTCTAGCTTTTTGACAGATACAATCTAGGACTGCAAGTGTTGAGTGCATAGAGTAAACCAGATTCCAGATAATGTCATATTCTAGCAGACTTTGTCAAGAACTTCTTGCACTTAAAATGAAGAAAGAACTGCTAAGACAGCTGCTGCTGAAGAAATTTAAATGGACTAGAAATGCAGGCAAAGAGCCTTACACATTAGGCTTTACATTACATATTTGCCTTAAAAAAAGTGCCAGTAGTACAGTCTTTCTGGAAAACCAGCCATTTTGGTTGAGTCTACTTGGTATATCCTCTCATTAAAGTTGATAAAGTTTTACTGTTAAAAGCTGCTTCATCTGTTCTGCAAAACATGTTTACAAAATTGTTTTACGTAACAAATAATGCAAATTCCTCCAGCTACGACGTATCAACTATAAACTAACCTATGGTGGCCAAACTTGCATTAAGAACTTAAGCAATTTCTTAATTGTGTTCCATGTCTCCTCAAGTTCTTGACAGTAATACTGAAATGCATAAGAGCTTATGCAAGTATGCAGAGAACAGTCAGAGCACTTTCTGAAATCCTGTTTGGAGATGAGGCCTTTAATTTAGCATGAATATGCTAAAAATGCTATCTTAATTTACCAGGCAAGTTACAACAAACCACTTTCCAGCCATGTTCTTTTGTGGTGTTCTGTGGGTGGGGTTTTGTTTTTGTTTTAGACTAACCAATAGCCCTAGCTGTATCCTTGCTTCAGCCCATGTAGCGAAAGTCTCTCTAGGGCTGTTAGTTACTTATTTTTTCCACTGTTGATACTATGCAGCCAGTGTAACTCTAGAAGAGACACATTCCATTTCTTGCACAGGTTTTTCTTGTTGGCAGGGTGGGTTTTTTGTTGTTGTTAACAATAACAGTACATTAAAATCTTTTCTAAATGAATCAATCAGTGGTGAAATGCCTTGCTGACTATATTTAGGGAGGAAGAAAAACCTGGAAGATTTGCAAGTTTTTTATTATTCCAGAAAAAACAAGTCTAGACTGGATTGGAATTTCTAAATAGCAAGGCTCCGTAATAGAAGAAACTTTCAGGGAAGTGAGTACTAAAGGAAAGTATCCAACCTTTTGTTCAAAATATTAAATTAGAAAGTTGAAACAGCCTTGCTACTGCAAAGAAAAAAACCTGAAGTGGCCGAAGCAATTACTGCAGCTAAACTTGAGTCTATTTTGGCTACAGCCAGTATATATACCTGGAATAAAACCTAGACACTGCCTCAGATCTCAGCTCACCTGCTTTTGTTAAAAGGTATCAACTAGCTGCATCCTCAAGAAATCTTTAACAGCTGTGGAAGATGAGACTGTTTCTCTCATGAACTCAGACCATTCTTAAATAGGAATAATATATTGTAAAATACCATGAAACAACACGCATGTAAGGCTGACCCACAAGTCTAGCCTTTTCACTTTCAGAAAACCCTTGAGTGCACGTGAAGCAAAACAGAAGTCTGTTTTTTCTCTTAAGCAGGTATCATCTACTCTATAATAGTTTCTTTTAATGAAATTTGCATGAATATGCTTTAGGTAGCTTTGAAGTTCCCTTTCACCAGCAGTGTAGCCAAGTTGTTGCACTCAGCAAGAATTCAGTTTACAATCTGGATAAACTTGCCACAGAGCCCAGCACAGGTTCACAGATCAGTGCTACAAGATAGCCATGCTGTGCTGGCACAGCTAGGGGACTGCACTGACCGCTTTGGTGTGGTAAGCCTGCACCTCAGACTGGCATGCCCCTCGTAATCAGTGATGTAGATACCAGCCCTGTGGCTCAAACTCAGTAAATACTGCCCTAGGTGCAATTTCTTAGTTGCCTGCATGACTGTTAATGTTGCAGATTAATAAAAAGAAAGTGCTTTTATATGCCACTGCTTTGTATCACATGGAAATGACTTGTATATGGCACCCCAGAAACCTCTGTTCTGTCCCACAAGTAATAATTGTTCTTCTCTTGCTATGGCCTTGCCATATAGCAATGGGTACACTAGTACTTTTACGCTGCAATGTGTTAAAATTTGAACAGACTGCTTACTCTGGAGAAAAAGATACAGACACAACATGAATGCCTTTTAAAGACCAACCTTAATAAGGTAGAGATTTTTTCTTAAGTCACTTTTACCAGTAGTTTTAATGTACAAATTTTTGCACTCTTACTACGTATGATCTAGGCTTGTTTTACAGAAGGTGGAAGGAGAATGGATTATTAACCTGATATCCTTACCTCTTCTGTTTTCATTCCCTCTAAGTAAATATATATCTCCTGTTAATCTAGAAATAGAAGTACCAGCTGACCTAACATTTCTGTGTAGTACTAGTAGTATTCCAAAGATGAGATCCTTGGGTTCTGCAGACAAATACTACAGAACTTACTTATATAAAAATTCCAACCAATTCCAACTCTGAAAGGTCTTGAAGGCAAGACTTAAGTCTTGGTTATGTTTATTTAAAAATACACACCTTCAAAGCCAGTTCAAGAGAACAGCATCATCTAGATCATGCTACAGGAAGCGAGTCCTGGCCCACAACTCCACAGATGTTAACAGAAATTATTCTGGGGACAGCTCTGTAAAGTATTTCATAGTACAAGCTACACAAATCACACACTTGAGGAAATAATATTCCCAAACCTCCAAACTAATCAGAAATTAAAAGATAACAGGTGTCACAGAGAGACCAGCTAATACACATTTTTGAGGGTAAGTTAGAAGAACTTGGTCTGTTCAGTCTGAAAAGCAAAACGGAGGGATTAAATCACCACCTGAATACATTAAGTACTGAAAACAAAAGCTTACCACTTTGTGAAAGGTTTGAGATATTGTCAGGCATAATATCAACTGCTGAATGTAATGGCTGCTTCTGTTATCACACTACTATTCTAGTACATTAAACAATGCAAGAGGAAAGAGGAAAAGCCAGTTTAAATCCAAAAAGGAAAACAAACCAAACAAAAAGTCACATAAAACATGATAGCTTTTTACTAGTCAGGTAACTATCCAAGCCAAGGAAAGAACACTCTGTCATTCTAATAAAGTTTTAGCCTAGTGGATTCAATTTTACGCTTGTAGTGTAATAGAATCCGTTCTAACCTCAGTCATAAGACCAACTTCATGAACACTCCTTTCTCAAGCCTTATCTTTGAATCACTCTGCATTAGATCGAAAATACCGTTAAGCATTTTTGACATTAACTACAGCCACAAAGATTTAGATTCAAGAACGCATCTAGATGTCTCATAAAAGAAGCACTTAAGTAAAAGAAGCTCTGAATTCTTAACACAGCATAAGTTTTCACCATCTTCTCTAAATTTTCAGCAGTGTAAGCGGTCATTTTTCTGTCATGAACTTCAGGCTTAGTCACCAATTTCTATTCAAGTTCTTCAGCTTCTGCAGGTTCTATTTTTTGTTTTGCTTTTAAATAAGAATTTTCACATCACTAGTTTGTGATTGCCTGTGATTTACACTTAAACTAAAATCCATCCCTTAATGATTCTGAGAGTCTTAAAATATCTGATGGATGAATATACAGAGTAATTAAAGAGAACCTCCTTTCCCTCAACCCAAAAATATAACACTGCTTTGCATCCCTATTGTTGCTTTCTCAAAGCAGAATGATAATTTCCTGAATTGTTTGGTGTAGATATTTTGCTTAAGCAGCAAGCACTCCAGGCTACAACTGATGAGTGACCTTGAGACAGATCTTAGAAGGCAGTTGCCATAGTAACACCACCACAAATGTGGTGCATCCTCAGCTGACACCACCAATCTGGTGCAACATATCCATAATAAGTACATTTACCCTGTATTAGTGTCTCAATATTTAAGGAGGAAGTTACTATTTTTTAATTATTTCAAAAACCTCTTGTGTTGTGGTAGACACTGGATACTCTGCATGAATACAAGTGAGTGAGGCTATACAAGTCCACACAGCACAAGAGTTAAAGTACCCTAAAATAATGCACTACTGAAAGTTAAAGGTATTCAATGTGTAAATGCAGAGAACAGTCTTTGGTCCACAAAATGATTCTACTGAAGAAATTTTGCAATAGCACATCACTAAAAGCTTGCTGTCTTTTTGCAGATTCTCTAACACAATTATGGAGCCATGCTGTGTCAAACAATGCAAAATGCGAGCACAGTAGATTACTTTCACATGCCAGAATATTCTCAGTCTCACCTTTACAACCTTATCACCTTGAATAAACTTCGAATCCAATCTGGCACTAAGGAACAGTGTTTCCTCAAAGGGTTTTTCTCTACATAGCATGTTACTAGTTCTACATAGCTCTACACAGCATGCTGCTAGTTCTTATGAGCTCTGAAAGAATAAGAAAAAGGTGAACCGTTAAAGAAATGTCAATAAAAATGAAACATCTAGAACTGAAAAGTGCTAGTTAATGGAAATGTTCAGTAGAACTATTTATGTTTAAAGACAGAGGATTAATGAATGGATTTAGACACTTAATTATAACAACCTAGCAGTTAGACATTAACATTTACTTTAAAACTAAACTGCAGGTTGAAGATCCTTTTTTTAAAAACTCAAACCAGCAGAAAATGCCAATCACTTAAGTTTCATAGTTCATTGATACTCAAGAAATTCTATTTTATATAAAAAGTTTGTGTATTCTAATTACAAGTAAGAATTAGGACTGCTCTACCTCTGATAAAAGTCAGCTCAGTTCATCGGTTTGCCCTTATCATAAAAGGAAAATATTTGTTGAAACTCATACCAGTGAAATCTGTGCTAGCTGAGAGTTAATTTCAGTTAGGAACAGAACTCCTAACTCCAGTTAGGAGAGTCCAGTTTTGGACTCACCAGTCTAAAGACTCTGATGCATAGTCAATTCAGTCAAGTATCCACCCTGAAATCCGTCCGAGGATCTCCTATATCCATAATTGTAAATTAAGTGAGGCAGAAAACAGGGAAAACATTACCAGACAATACTAAGCAGACATTCAACAGGGCCCTAAATAAAAAACCCCACGATTATTTTGGCAACTGTGTACTACAGTGCAATTTCCAATCAAAAGGGTTCATCTGCATCTGGAAACACTGTCATACTGCCTCAAAAAAGTATTATTTGAGACTGATGATCTTACTGTGATTCTGTGAACTTGTTATGTGCCACTCTTCCCACTTTCATCGCTTCCGTGAAGTTGCAGGTAAGATAGCTATATTATAAATTGACCTGTGTCCTATCAATTTGTGTACAGACACAGACAGATTCCTTTTGAACAAGTGCTCATATAGACAGTGAACAGATCTTTATTTAGCAATAGGTTCCTACAGCAAACATACTTTTATCAGACTACAATAATTTGTCTTCAGCTTTGAAAGCAGTTGTTTATTTTAGCCTAGCCATACAGGTTAACTTTGGAAACTATCTAGACCTAGACATGAAAGGAACTCTTGGGAAAAAATGAGACACAGATGTACACGAAACATGCTCTGTGCTGTACTGTCCTTCCCTATTGCTTTTGTCTGTCCATATAAAAAAAATAACCTTCAAGACAAAAAAGTTTAACCTTGATTTTGTGGAAGTGAAAGCTTGAATTTCAGAGATACTATAGATTATTAAGCACTGTTTCTATAAATGCTGTTAAGTATGTCACTCTAGTCTGCAAGTTCACTTAGAAACATGTATTACCAGCTATTAAAGATCTTTATGAAGTCACACCTACAAAGGACCACTAATTCCAACATAGAAGAAACAACTAATAAATAAGATATTCATGACAAAAACTAATATATTCCAATACTACAGTCCTGCTGTCAAGAATCCTTCAACCCTAGGCTAAATAATATGGGGTTGCTGATCTCTTGAGTCTCTACTGAAGTTATCTATTTGATAGATTAATTCCACCCCAGAACAGAATTATTGCAGTAATTACCCCTTTCAGTGGGTTATGCTGCTCAGCAATATGTGTATGTGCTACACTATTAACAAATATGCATTGTATGTTTGCAGGTTTCTCAACACCAGTTTTCAGAACAGCACTCAATATATCTACTTAATCCCTCTGACTTAAGTGAAATTAGTTTTCTAATGCAGATACAACAAGTAAGGAACTACCAGTAATTATGAATGTATTAACTAGTAACTCCACCAACTCTTTCTACTTACAGCCCCAGGGTAGACAAAGAGTGCCTAATTTCTCCCACACGCAGCTACCACTGGAGTCTTTCTCCTGTAACACATTTGTTGCAGGAATAGCGTCTAAAGAACTCCATCCAGTTTACATTTTGATAGAACTGTGGCTGCTGTAGTCCCCCCCCACATTTCCTTGAGCTAGTCCTGGTGTTTGTGCAATCAGAGGTAAGTTGACAGTCACAAGCTGGCTGGGAGATTTTGTTTTGTTTTGGGGTTCAGGTTTTTTTGTTGGCAGAGAAGGAGGGAATGGACAGTTTTGAGTTAAACTTGTTTGTAATTGCAAGAACCTCAGGCTCAGACCAAGGGGAGGAGAGGTAACAAAGGAAGCACACTAGCCCTGAGCTGGTTTGAGAGCTGTGGAAGTGTACCACACTGCCTTAGAAAGACAGCAATCCATGGGAATGCATTCAAAGGGCTCAGGATTTATATTTTCAATTAATACTGTGAAGAAGTCAGTTTGTTGTGACATTGCTTGTTTGGTTGGTTGGTTTTTTGTTTGTTTTGTTTTGTTTTTTTTACACAACACACCACCTTAGCTCCCACCCCAGCATTTATCTAAAAAACCCTCAGCCTATTATACAAAGGATTCTTTTCCTAACCCAAAAGAGCATAAGTCAACAATAAATATCTGTAGTGACAGAAAGACAGGGCACATTCAAAGTAGAGAATCCTAGATCTTGGAGAAAGGTCAGAGAGCCTTTTGGTAAACAAGAAGAGTTTAAACAGAAAAGAGCTTCAAGGTAGACAAACGAGGTTGAACCTGTAGATCCCTTCAGCTTGATTTTCAGTGACATATCTGAAGCTACAATAATTTTCTAAATAACCATTAAATGGATTTTACCATCAACTTATTTACAAAATACAATTAAAACAGAATATGTTTCCTAATGTCTTTCTTCCTTTATTATATCAAAGATACAACAATCAGGATTCCTAGCTTAACAACAGACAGACCTTATTAGAAATGTTTGCCTAAAATTACTATCAAAAGGAAGAAAAGACAGGTTGTCAGCTGGCAGTGGATCATCTAGTACAAACTGGAAGCGAAATCGAAGACAAGACTAATATAATCAATAGTTGCTATCTAGCAAGGGAGAGGTTTATACATGTTCTTACAAGTGAGAACATTTTTCATGACGATTCATATTCAGGCAGCATTTGCTCACCAAGTAGCTTGAAGTTTCAGTCAGAAGGAGACTTCTAACTGAAATTCCAGCAATATAAGCATGCCTGCATGTTAAGGGAAATAGTGGAAAATTTTGTAGGCTGACATCCAGAATGTCTGCGGTTCCTATTCGTATTTCTCTGTTCTTGCAAAGCAGTTATTAGACCAGAACTTCAATTTTTATTTTTTTATTTTTTTTTTTAAGCCTGGAAATTTCCATTGCCTTAAAGGACTTTTTAAAAGCTTTCTCTAATGTACAGATCAAACAATGTTATACTTCTGCCCAGACAGAATCTTTAGTTTACGCAAAAGTTTCATTGATATAAAGCAGTGCTAAGATGCAGTGGAAAGAAAAAAAAAACCAACCTTGTTCATATGCCAAATATTATGCTACAGATTAATTTCTTGATAGAGGTCATCTGAGATCCAGCTACAGACAGATGGGTAAGAGGAGACAAAGGAGTTCAGGATGAAGCTACCTTGAATTTCCTCAAATCTCCACTCATTTTACATCTCACTGGATCTGACACATCATCCCTGCTACCTTCTTATGATCTCTAACCCAACCAATACAAGTCTGGCAAGTTTGCTAGTACTGTTTCTGCTGCTCGCCTCTACAAGTCTTGTTTATGAGCTACCAGAAGGTTAGGTGCTTCAAAAGAAAACCCACAGGTGTAATACAAGTCTTCCAAAGCTACTCAAGTCAGCACAGATGTTCTTTTTTCAGTTTTCTGTATACGGATCAAAAGAACTGCCTTCCACTTTATGTGGATCAAACATACATTCTAGGTTAACAGAGGTGCTGGTTTTGTTCCATTTTAATCACAAGACCAATTTGCAAACTCTTGCTTTTGTTGCCTTGAGAGCTACCTATGACTAGACAGGTACTTTAATTACTTATTAAGAAGGGATTCTACCAATTAATGGCTAAAGATGTTATTTCCCATTCAGAGATTTTAATGGGAGACTAAATCTTTCAAATAAGGAAACATAAAGTTATTTACAAAGAACAATGCACATGCCAGCACATGGCATTGAACTGATATGGAACCAAGTCGGACACCTTAAAGATATCTGGAATCCCTTTGTTCTTTCAGATTTTGTTGTTTAAAAGGCTACTACAAAATTACACTTCAATGAGAAGTACAGCAGAGTATACCTTAGAGCAAGTATTTTTAAACTTCCTTCTTAAATAGTTCAGTCATAAGGATTCTCTCTTATAGCACTTAATAGTCACAAGTGAGCCAAACCAATGATGTTTTATAAGTGCTGGTTAAAAGGATTAAGAATCCATGCACACCTAACAGCAATGGTCCACTAGTAGGCCATATGCTGAAGTCTGTCCATTGAGCCAGAAATCTGCACTCTGAACATCAAGAAGGCTTCCACAGAAGATAAACACAAAAGAACACAAAAGATGCTGCTACTTCTCCTGTTCACTACAGCAAAGATGGACAGAGCATAAAAGGAAGCGGAACACAACCCATAATTCCCTATTTCCATCTAACCTCTTTAGTCCAGCTTTTATGGGGAGAAAAAAGTTATTATAGGGGAAGATGTCCAAAAAGACTAGTCACTGGCAAAAATAAAGTTGTAAATTTTTGGTTTATATCACTGCATTAAGATGTAAGCTGCAAAGAATGGACAACCATTTTAAAGTCATCTCTGTGAATAAGAGAAATTACTTCTTTAACCTTTAGAATTTTTTCCATAAGCTCCCAAGAAACAATACAGCACTTCTACACACCAAGTAACTGTACGCACATGTGCACGCACACTCTCAACTGTTGTCGAAAAAGTTTTAGAAGTTTATCCAAGTAGACTACATTAGCTCCTACCCATTCACACACATACAGTAGTAAAAAGCATGCAGCACAGAAGTTTCCCTTTTCCTGGGACTCACTAGCCTGCAGAGAACGTGATGAAAACATGTGGGGTATTTGAAAAAAAACCTCAGCAACATTAATGTCTTAATACACTCCACAGGGTGATCAGTGAGGTGTTGGAATATGAGATTTCTAACCCACCCCCCCCTTTTTTTTAATAAATCGTTTGCTTTTTCGTTTTGCTTAACCTTTCTATTAGTAGCTACAGCAACAAAAGCCACTCAACCCACTCCCGGCTCTATTACCATCCATTTCTATCACTTCGGGATGTTTCAGTGAGGCATAGCATTCTGTCATTAGGCACAAAGTAATCATGGAGAAAATAAAGTATGTAAAGCAACACAACCAAGACATTTTCTTCTATATTCTTAGGTGTGTATGTATAACTTCTAGCGACATTTTATTCCAGACTTCCAGAAGAATAACTTCCTCAGACTCATGCCAACTAAGAAAACATTTGAAAAACATTTACGATTTCCACGATCACTGGTATAAGAGTTAACCAGAAGCTGACTGATGTAATTTGTTGTACAAAGCTGGTTCATCAGTAATTTTACAACCAAACTTTTCATGCTGAACCAGCACTGGAAGTTAGATTCGACTTCACACCATTATCTCTATGTAAATGACTGAGCCCATCAATAATTTGGCTCACGGGAACTAACATCAAAACATTAAACCCACACAGTCTCAAAAGGTTCCTCTCTACACCTACAGCAATAACTTAAAAATCTTTTTAAAAGAACAGTGAAACATCTAAAAGAAAAAAGTGAACTACTGACTTTATGCAAGTCAAGAAAGCAGAATTTTCTCCTCACAAAAGTTTAGAGGCTACATTTCACTCAAGTAAATAGTAAAATAGCAAACTTAGAGCTTACTAGTCATTTGCCAATATAAGGCAGAAATAGCTGCTTAGTCTTATTATGCTACAACTCTTTGTATCTTGTGCTCTTAGTAGAGCTCAGAGTAGTAACAGACCTGCCTAAGACTCAGAGAAACAAAAATTCAAGAGACCTTCAGGTGAACAAAAAGGAAAAACAAAAAGATACATCACTTCTGTTGCTTAGTCAATCTCTGGCATAGTGAAGCATCAAAAACACGTTGACTATTTTTCACATTTCTTTCCAAGATTACGTTCTTGTTCTTTTAAGACCTTCTTTAAAAGAGAAATCTCCAAAATAGCACACTAAAGAACTACAACAGTAGTTCTGCAGTCGCTGGTGCTACAGCCAGCTTTGCATTGCCCTTGTGAAACAAGTATATATATATATATATATTTATATATACCTACCCACCCATTTTGTGCAGTTCAGAAAAGCATGGGATAAGAAAGTCTGCCTGATTCTGCCATGCAGCCTACTGCTAACAGATTTCAATACTACACCACCTGGTAGACTGGAAACATTATCAGCAAGCAATAGATTTTTATATTTTTTTTAAATATACACACACACAAATTCTCAAGTTTGTCACAACAGTTATGAAAGTTCAGTTTTCTACAAAACCAAAGGTTTAAAACCTCCATAAAGAATCAATAACTGGGAGGGGACTGATTGGATGTTTTTTAAATCACCAATTCTTCCTCAGGTGCTTTAGGTCTCGTGACTTAATATTACAGTTTGTATTATATACTATGCACAGTTTGTATTTTAATGCACTACCTGAAACCACTGGGTGGAAGTCATGATACAACCAACAAAATAAAGCTTTCACTGTGAAGAAAAGCCATTAATAATCACTTAGAAGTTTCCCATTGAGCATTATGGCAGATCCTTTTACTTAAAGCTCTTATCCTCCCTCTCCATTAGGTAAAAATGACAAGCATTTGATGCTAGTTAAAATGTTTATAGAAGCATGCTCTATCCTTTGGAATAGAGATGTTTTTCCTTTGAAGTTAAAAATTACCTGTTAATGAGTATAGAGAAGGAGGGATATTTAGCACATCTACGGTCATATAAAGATGATCTCCCATTACCACCAGGAAAACATTAATACAGCATCGCAATAACATCACAACTATACCTGACTTTGTCCAGCAACAGGAAGAGAGATGATTCCCTAGAAACAGCGTAAGGACATCGAAGTTCTGCCTAGCTTGTGATCAACTACAAAGACAAATGAGCATTCTAAGACACCTGAAAGGAGTGTAATATATTAATTAACTGTTTTTCTACAATTGCCTTAAGGAAAAAAAAGGTACTGCATTACAGTTCTGTTGCACACATGACCCAGACAAACATTGGCATTGGAAAGAAATGCTTAACATTACATGAACCAGTTAAGCTTTCAAGAAAGTCTTCGACAATTCTTTTGAACACACATGCTGATTCGCTTTATTCTACTCTGGTACACTAAAAATGGCAGGCAAACACCTAATCTGCCAGTTGTTTTCTTAAAAGCCAACTAGCAAATGGTCTTTAGACAACAGATCTTGGTTTGCTTTCCCCTAGTCTGGGTGGCTTCCCTAACAATCATTTTTTCTTCCCTTTCCCACATGCATTAACTGCTCTTCTGCATCTATTTCTAATTACACTAAAACCCAGGCTGAAGAAGGCATTAGAAAATATTTCCATTAGAAACAATTAAAGAACTAACTATATTTGTTGAAGGAAACATTCCATTCCTAATTCCTTGATATTTGTAGTGTCATTCAAAAACACATTTGTATGGCCCAATGGTAAAATACTCCAAAAAAATATTTTTTACCATCTGTGTTTGCTGCGAAAAAGCTACTGTAGTCAGAAAAGACAGAGTATCTCATTCTGTTCCACCTCACCTAAAAGTTCACAAGAAAAAGCACAAGAGCTCCATCTCTGTGGAGATTTTAGGCAAACAAAGCAAATCCCAAAGAGCAAGTTTCACCCATACATTAAATAGCCTTACAGTCTCTGAGACCAGGGAGATAAAAAGTAATTCTGCTTTTTCTTTCTGCCCTATTCCACTCAGTCCCTCTCCTACCATTACCAAGGGAGATAAAAAGTGTTAGGCTACAACTACCCAAGAGAAATGCAGTATGTTGATAACATTTTTAGCCAAGCAACATGTTTCAATGTTGCCTTTGAAAAAGCAGACAACTCATTTTCTCACTTCCATGCAACAGAGAACAGAAGGAGCTAAAAAACCATCATAACTCAGAAGTCACATACAGAATAGCCCTTGCAACTACACATACAAACCTACCTTGGAAACATGCCTCTGAAAGCCCTTGTGGGTATACATGTGATACCAGATTATCTCATTCCATGGCTCTGACACATCTTGACATGGAAATGTGGGAACACTAAAGGGTTCAGGTTTTGTAGCAAAATGTTATATTTGGCCAAGGCTAATGCAAGTGCTAGTCATTATGGCTAGTCATATAACAGTTATATTGTTCTGCAGCCACTGCCTTCTCCCTCCTCCCCCATTTTCAGGTGCAGTTGATAAATCAGAGCAAAACTGCTGTGTAGTTTAGTCACATGTAAACAACTTTCGTGAAAAATTGCTTGCCCTGACCTAACAATTACTGCACTTTCTAGATAACTTCTGCAGTATTTTCAGATTTCTAGAACAATCTCATCCACATAATACAGTTATGATGGATACAGACTTCAAGTCATGATGCTACTCGTGTTTGTTGGAAGCTTTAAAAAAAGAACTTGATGGTAAGAAAGCCTTTAAAATAAAGTTTCCAATACGGCAATGATCCATAACCCAACAAAGAGTGTCTGACAAACAGTTTAGCTACACCTGACCTGAACAGGCTCACATTCAACAGTGAAGGTGAAAGGGAGGTGGGGACGTGACCAAAACCAAACCAAAGCAAAACACCCATACACCCTTCTAAACAGCCCAGTCAGGGAATACTTAAAGGTAGATAGATATCTATGGAGCTGACCTTATCACCTCCGCTCTTCTGGTATATTGCAAAAGCAGCCACAACCTCAGAAGTGATTTACATCATATCCTAAGCTTACCATCAGCAGTAACAAGCATGACTTTCCAAGGTATAAGCAAAATAGGCAGTAAAACCAGTGATGACCACCTTGCCCTCTTCTCTCTCTTATTTAAATAGCTTGTGGTTTTAAGCAACTGCCTTTTTCTCACTTCTGTACAATGTCAGAAATATGTCTGGCTCTAAACAACATAAAGAAAAATGGGTGTCTACATCTAAAAGCAGAAAACCTCACCAACAATAATTCTACATACTGCACATAAAAGACTAAAAATCCCTCAAGAGATTGAGTTTGGACGCAAGGTAATTTGGTTCCACTTCAAAGAAAATAAGCTTACTGATAAGTGTCAACTAAAAATAGAAGTCGCCAATTAAAAGTATTATTAAAGTAAAGTAATCAGGTTCATCAGAAGCATACCCTCCTTTTAGATGGGGTAAAAAACACGATTTGATGTACCTTCTCTTAAGTAAATGCAGCATACAAAATCAAAGTGGAAATATATTCCACACCAGATTTAAATCAGTAACAGTTAAATTCTTTCACAATTGCCTCTCTAATACACTACATTTAGAAACATCAATAGATCAAGCCAGATTAAAAAAAAGCACACAGGCATGCTGCCCCAGCATTCAGGTTTAGGTATTCACCACCCTCTCATATTCTTTACATAAAGAATACTATTCCTCTAGTCTCCCTCACCTCCATTTTTTTTAGTATAAAAAGAAGTTGGAAGGATATTTGAGATATTTCTAGATACTCATCATCAAAAAGCTTCGATGAACATAACCCACAAGATACCCTGTATTATACTCTCATTCAAGATCACCTCTTAGATGTAGGCTCATTTAAATGCAGGAGTTGAAGCAACCTCCAGTGTCAGACTGTAGTATCCAATATCATTTCACATGCTACCAATAGCCTGATTTTGCAGACAAATAACCAAGACACCTTTTTGTTCTTAAGGTTGTAAAAAAAAAAAAAAACCCAAAACCAAACAAACAACAAAAAAACCCACACAAACCCGAACACCACCATCCTTTTCTGTGCAATTATAGAGATTAATCTTGAAGGTTTTGACTGTGATTTCTTGTCCATTATTAATGAAAAAAGCATCGATGATCAAAAGATAATGTTCCATTGTAAAACAGATCTCCTTCCTACTCCGCATTTTGTCTTATCTAGACATTAGTCTCAGTGATGCTATGTAAAAAACTGATAAGCAGACAATGCAAACTTCCAAGTTAATAAATCCAAAGCCAGGATGAACGGGAGAAAAAAAAAATCCCAAACTCCACACAACTCAAGTGCCAAATAAAACCAGATTGGTAACACTGCACTGTCATCAGGATAGGTAGCAAAAGCGAGGGTAGTTTATTCTGCCTGCTACCACTTCCCCTATCCTCCAACCTCCACCTTCACATCACAGCAGCAAATCCACTGGTATTAATAAAAAAAAAATAAAATAAAAAAGAACAGTAACAAAGTTGAATGAAATTCTGAATAACAGTCACTTGAACAGTCCATTACACCTACTAACAATAAATACAATTACTGTATGTTATCACGCAGAGTCTAGGTAAAAAAATAAAAAAACAAAACACATGATGGGGGGGGGAAAAAAAAAAAAAAAAAAGAGAACCCAACCCACAATTTTGTCAGTTTCCTCTAAACATAAGCTCTTATTCTGGTGCTTTCACTCATATATTATTTGTTACTATGAAGCTGTCTTGTGTTTATATTTATAAAACATATATCTTTGCTTCATGTAGCAGCTCATTATAAGTTGAAAATACTTATCTTTACAATCGTGATGACAGAATTTTAAGCTTATTTTAAATGTTTGTTTTAACTATTATAGATACTATATAGCTGGACACTAGTGTCTCACACTTCCAGATTTGCTTCAGTTTTGTCTTGTTATTCCAGAGAGAATCCAACATGTTTTCTCTTAACTTTTAGATAAAAGATTTGAAGGCAGAATCAGATTTTTTTCCTTAACAGATTAAAAAGGAAGATGATACTGCATGGAGAAAAGAGACTAATTTAAAATTGTGTTCACGGGGTAAGCTGACAAGTTGAGAAGCTTCTGTTTTAAAAGAAAACCTGACTGTGCTGAGCAAAAAAGCACAAACAGAAACAACTTTAGAACCAAACAAAGAGGACTCTGGGAATTGTCAACCTCAAACATCCCCACCCATATTCACCCCATTTATACACCTGAATCACTAACATCTACAGTCGTATGTGACATCAGGAAAAATTGTCATCTCCATCACTCAACTACAGTTCCATTGCAGCTACGAAGCAGAAACAGATGAGGCACGGAAATTAACCTTTTATTCGCAGTATTTCTCACCCCTTTCTTTATTACCAGAGAAAGAAGACAAGTCACCTCCGAAACTTACCGAGGCTACAGAATGATCAGAAGGAGAATGCAGATAACAAGGTCTTTGGAACCGGCTCAGTGTCAGATAAACCCAGATGACTGGCAGATGGGGCCACGCTAGTCCAGGTATTTCACCCATACACCCCTTATACTCAGGCTGAGACACCGAGGGTCAAACGATTCTAAACACAAATCCATAGCGGCCCCAAGTCTCTCACTGTTACACGAGGAACCTCCACCCAAACTCACCCTACTTAGATATGCATCACACAGCGATACGGGAAGCGTTCTGCCCAACACGCTCGTCTCCCACCACCGTCTCAGGAATGCCCCCTTCTAACTACACTCAGCGCCAAAGTTACAACGGTTAGAAAGAGGTAAAGGGATTTACACCGTGCCCTGGGAATGCCCTCGCCCCCAGCCCTGCGATTACTCCTCACGCACAACCCGCCTGCGCTCCCCTTTCTCCTCCTCCCCTCAGGGAGACACATCCAAATCGGGGAGGGGGGCGAGAAGGAGAGGAGAGAGCCGCCCCTCAGGGCCGGCCACAGGCTGCTCCCTTCCCCGGCAAGGGGCAGCCCTCCCTCCCCCATCCCGGTTTCACCCCAGCACTAGAAGCAGGGTAACACGAACTAGAACTCTCCTCCCTCCGCTCGTTACTCCCTCCCTCCAAACCCCACTCACCTGGGAAAAGAGCCAAAGCTCAACTACGTCTCTTCTCCCCGTCTCCCCCACACTCAGCCTCTCGCCGCCATTTTCCTCGCTGCCTGGATTTAAATAGGAACCAGCCTCCGCCAGAGGAGCCACCAGGCGGCGCGAGGCACTCTGGGGCCTGTAGTAGGGCCGCGCGCGACGCTGGCGGGACACGGCTCCTCCCCGCGCGGGGCACCACGGGACTCGCAGTACCGCTGCCACCCGTCGGCTCCCGAGCCGCCGCTCCCTGCCCGCTTTCCCCTGCTTGCTCACCGTCACCCTCTCACCGGGGCAGCCGCAGGCACGCCTTCGCCGCCTCTCGTGGAGGCCTGTGGGTTACACGGGAGGCTGACACTCGGTCGCCGTGTCAGGTATCGGGCGCGGCAGCCTGTGAGCGGTTCCCGGAGCTGCAGCAATGCCGTGTTTACTAACGAGCCGTTTATATGCACGGATTAAAGTACGTGTAAGGTACCTGCCGTGCACAACAGCACTCCGTCCCAGGACAGAGGTGAAAAGCACAGCTGGGTCATGTTTGTAGAGTGGTTGATACACTGAGAACCGTTTTTCCCATTTCAAAAAAACCAAACCAGAACAAACCTACAAAACCACAAACAAACAAAAAAACAAACAAACAGAAAAAAGCCACAAAACCAAAACAAACCACCACCAACAAACCAGTTTGCTGAAGTGAATGTTTAATAAAACACAAACACGTTAGGGAAAAAGTTAAAGAGAATGTAAATAGGTTCAGTTACTTTCTAATTCAGGCATGTGTTAAAGATGGCTTTTAAATGACCTCATAACAATAGTAGTTCATTTGCCTTCATACAAAAGCAAGGCAGGGATGTGAAGGACTGGGAACTTACAGAATGCAACCTTCCTATGCCACGGTTTGCTCTATAAATACTACTTTCAGAAGCTTTGTTAGAGCCAGTATTTACAACTTTGCAGAGTACAACAGTTTATGGAAAACACAGTATACCTCACTTCTAGGTACTCATAAAGCAGCCATATAAACATTCTGTTTTTATTTTGAAAATTTATAAAGTGTGAAATAATGAAAATTCATGGACTTAAGTCCTGGCAAGAAGTTCATACAAAGTTCACTACAGGAGCATAGCCACACAAGTAAAGCCATCAAGAACACCTTCCAGCAATTCCCAAAAAACAAAAAAAAAAAGTACAACTAGTGTTGGGCACCCATGAACAAGTTACTGATATAACATGAATCTCCAGCAAGCTCCGCCTTAGATTTTACCTTGCAGTTACACTACACAAGAACTTACCAATTATAAATGTCTGCTTGTACTTATGAACCCAGATTTAACCAACTGGTAGAGACAGATTCCCCATAATGTTATCATAACAGAAAAGAGTTCATGTTGTTGGGGTACCTTAAGAGGAATGAGGTCCTGTTTCATTTCCTGAAAGCATGAGGTCTGCTATTTAATGATTCCACTTCCTCCACTGTAGGTAATTTCTTCTGCAGGTTATTCTCTCACTACAAATTACAATAGAACATTTATCAGGGCAAAACCAAACGAAGTATGCAGGGAGGAAGAGATTACCAAGAGGCAACAGTAACACTGGAGTTTAGTTAAGTTGCGGTCTCTTTCATTTGGGCAAACTGCGTGTTATTCACCTTTCATCCACGTAGCCCATAAGTTCTTCAAATTATACTTACATTGCATCTGTGACACCTTAGACTCAAGACTTCAAGTGTCAAGAGTACAAATACTGTGTACTTCTTTTCCTTCTAACCTTTGCTTTCTGTTACTGCAATTATAAACAGATAATTTCAAAGAGTTAGCTCTGCCTTTATATAATGAAGAACCCAGTGTTCAAGTGCTTTCATTTTTCATTGATATGTGATGCTCTACAAAAAACAGTAAGACTTCCCCCCCCAATTTTTGTACCTACCTTAAAAGCTGATCATAGAATATGTAGCTGTAGAACTGCTAAGATTTAACATTTTCATCTATTTGCTCCACCTGCTGGTGCATATTCCTTTTAAAGTAGTCTTTAGACTCCTAAATGTATTCAAAATCTGGCCAAAGATGTACACTAAAGACATACTTAACTTGAAGTGGAATTTATGTAATATGCCAATTAAATCCTCTCTGATACCAACATTTTCTCAGTCAAAAAAGGGCTAAAAGAAGCACAGACTTGAATTAAGGCCAAGTGTCAAGTTTTGCACCTGGGAAAGACCAACCCCATGTATCAGGATAGGCTGGGAACTGACCTGTTGGAGAGCAGGTTGCGGAGAATCCTTCTATGGAGATATCCAAAACCCATCTGGAAATGCTTCTGTGTGACCTGGTCTAGGGAATCCTGCTGTGGCAGGGGGGTTGGACTAGATGATCTTTCGAGGTCCCTTCCAACTCCTAACATTCTGTGATTCTGTGAAACATAGCTCACTTTTTGGACACTACCATTCATTGGTTTTTGCCACAATAACCCAATCAGTCATCATTTTCCATCATCTACTCTTCTCCAAAAAATGTTTTCTCCTCCTCATGAGCATCTCTCTACATAACTGACTTGTCTTCTGAATCTTCCAAGATCAGTGTCTGTTTGGACTATGAGTCCAAAATATCTTTGGTACTGGATCTTTTCTATATTCATAAAGCTCTGGTTTTGGGTTCCCTATCTAACTAGGTTAAGTAGAAATAAAGTTTGTCACATTACCCCCATGTTTTCTGCAACTGAACTGGCACTTTTTGATGACTGAAAATTCTAACTCCTCTAGCATTATTTTGATATTTTTCCTGTTTGCAGAAAAACTGCAGTAGATTCACTGCAGACTGCTTCACTGGGGTTGAGGGGAATATCTGGTGTACAAAAGACCCTGAAATTACCACACAGACGACACAGACTGCAGAGTTGTTCTGGCATTGAATAAGAAGGAAAGAAAACCAACACTGATAAGAAACAGGTAAAAAATTGAAGATCTGGAGCATTTTTTTTTTTTTAAATATATTGGAAGTACATACATACCTTCTTCCTAGACTAGCAATACAGTGTGTATTATTATTAGTGTGCTAATCTGCCTGATCTGACCAGACTGTCAAGAGTAACTGGTTTAGGATAATGAAAAAAACCACAAAAAAACCCAACCCAAAACCACTAAAAACCCAACAGATTCTTTAATGGCAACAAAGGAAATTAAACGAAATTCTAGAGTAAAATTAGATGCATCAGAAATACATCATTAGATAACTTTTAAATGAAGAAAGTTTTCTCTAGCAATATGTTATTAAGGGAATATCAGAACCTTACATACACTGAAAACATGGCTCACGCTACAGACTATTGATTATGCATTGAACAATCCAATCGTCATGTAAAAGTGCAAAAAAATGTAAAACAAACTAGTGTTTTGGGAAAATAATTTCTATTTTCAGCAACCTTTCACTAAACTATAATTTTAGCTTATACAATGATTTTAAAATATATGTGAATTAATTTTTCATAATGCATTTTTAAAAAACAACACAAATTCAATGCTAATTGTCTGACCAGAAAAAGTACAGACAAGTCGATTAATTGAAAAGAAAACACATTTTAAGGGGAATTAAAAATAAATTTCAAATACAAAGGCAAAGAGGAATTCAGAAGTTACGCTAATTCCACATTTTTCTTCTAGGGAACTGAAGCCAAGGACAGTAGTAGACTAAGCACTGCTGCAGAAGGATGACTAGCAACTGTCAACTACCACCTAGCTATGCATTCTCAAAACAGAGACTGTCTGAAAGCCTCTTTATAACAATGTTCCTAACTGCTTTACCATATGGACTTCAGAACAGAGGAGAAGAAAAAAAAAAAAAAGACATAACTACCTTTGCTTCAAGAAGCCTTGAGGAACTATGTAACTCGGGAGACTAGAATCAAGTTAAAGTGAACTTACGGGAGGGTAGGAAAGAAACGTGCAAAGACGAAGGAAAAACAGACAAGAAAAGAAGCTATCAGTAATTTGACAGAAGAGGACTGGAGGTGGAGGCATAGTGAAAGCCGGCAAAGACCACTCAGCAGAGAAGGCCCTGGGGAGTGCGAGAGGTGGGGCAGGAGAGAGGAGTGACACTTGCTGCACTTGGAAGAGAGTCGAGACGTGGAGACGATGGTGCCCGAGCAGGGTGTCACCGAATCAAGCCTCGGGGCAGAGAAGAAACAGGGACATAACCCTGCAGGGAAGAAGGAAAGAGGCAGAGGGAGCCGGAGGGAATGGAGCAGAAATGTCTGGCAGAAGCAGATGGAGGCCCCAGAGCGGGACGCCAAGGGATTATGCCGCGGCTGCCCACATCAAGAGCAGGTGCTGCCCGACCACCGGCCCCTCACCCCGGCCAGTACCTCAAACATGTGCCGCAGGAGAACAGTCATCACCAAACAGGATACGACATCCGTATGGTTCTGAATAATAAACTCGTGGCTTAGCACCGCCGAGCTCCTGTTCTTCCTCCGGAGCCCCATAGTGATGCCAGCTTCCAAGCCTGTGCAACCCTTCAACACCTCACACACAGCAAACACCGCGGGCCTAACAGAACCACCCCCTTCCTAGCTCCGGCCAATCAAACCTTGGAGTGCTATGATTGGCAGTTCTGGCAACTAATCGTTAGGCGTTCTGGAAGAGCGGGTTTTGAGGAGGCGGTGTTTCGGAGGCAGCGGGGCACTTGCGGCGGAAGATTGTCCAATATGAATGACACGGCCCCCTACCAATCACACCAGTGGGTGGGTGGGGTTTGCTCGGCGAACTCTGGCGGGCGGGGTTGAGGGAGTTCGAGGCGGTTTGGGTGTTGGAGTGGTTTTTGAGGCGGTTTGGGTGTTGGAGTGGTTTTTGAGGCTTCGTTGGGGAGTGTCTTCGTACGGGTTCTGTGTTGTTTCTGCGTGGGCAGTGCTTACCGCAGTAACGATGGTGACCAGGTATCTCTGTGTCAGTGAAACCTGCGAGGCACCGGTGGTCAGTGTGCCTTCCTTACCGGTGCCAGGAGCGCGGCCCCCCTTGGTGCTGGATAGGGTCTCCTCATCTTCCTTCTGTAGGGTTGAGTTGTGCTCCCTCACCTACGGCTAGGCAACGGGGAAAAAGCTGTCGAGAAAGTCCCTTTTTTTCCTCCCCCCCTTAAATGGGATTAAACTGATTAAAATCTCCTTTAAAAGGGCATTTGTTGTACTTTGAAGACCTAAAAATTTGAGTATTGGCCTTTCTAGCTGGGATTCAGGAGAAAGCTATACCGATTTATCCCAAAAAAGTCAATGAAAAAAAGGGTAAAGGCCAGAGGGCGGTATGTCACCTAGAAGACAAAATGGAAATTCGGTCCTGTTCTGCAACCAAGTGTTTCCTGGCTGCACCAGGCTTGGGCTGGTTAGAGCAGAGAGGATCCCCCTGCATTCCCCTGCCAAACAGGCCCTAAAATCCAGATGGGCTGTAAAGAGTTTCGTTACCTGTTGATTATTAAATATTTAATGCTCACTAAAGCTATTTTTAGTATGTCTGACTGAGCATTAACTGATTCAAAGGTTTTTTTTTTTATTTCCTGGAATGCATTAATGGGATAAGTAATGCTGAATAAGAATGGGAAACAAGAAACAGGAACTTGGAATGTAATTTTGCAATTACTCTGTGTTTGTATACCTTCTCCATTTGTAGCTGTGTGGATAGTTTTACTTTCAATATAAATTTCAGCTCCTGCACCTGCTTTAGATCCAAGCAAGTAACATTGAGGTTTTTAATTTTAAATAAAACTAAACCAGTTTAGGAGCAGGTAACTTTTATGATTTGTTAACTTGCTTCCATAGATGCATGCTTTCTTTAGGACAAGGTAAGATACAATACATTATGCAAATTTAACATTCATAATTAATCTAGTAATTACATTATTTTGGAAAAATTAATCTTGAGGCAGATTTAGACTATATGATAAATGAAGCAATAAAATATGATAATTTATAGTAACATTAAGCTGTTGTTCAAGTGCAAACTTCAAGAGATAACCAGTAATTTCTGGTCTTCTATGTATACTAGCTTAAATTTTTAGTGTAGACTCATCCTATGCGCTGAAGAGGAAATCAAAGTTACTAAAACTGATTATTTCAATTGACAAAATGCTTGAATGTGTTTTTGCAGTACGATGTGTGTAGGAGACAAGGAAGACATAAAACTTGGTGTTGCAGGCCACAACTTTGCTTTTTAGAACCCTTTGGTCAGGTTCTATTTTTCCTCCTCTGGCAGTTGATGCTAAAATAGTGAAGTGTCCCCTTTTACTTTCTATGTGTATGATAAAATTTTTTTATAAATCTGTTGTGTGCTGAACTCTGTCTTTTGAAAGTAAGTAAACTTGATATTTCTTAAAGCAGTGTACATGTGTCTAGAAAGAGATCAGGGAAACCTCATACTTCTGTTACTTTTCTCATGTATCTCTTCAGAATTTAGATTATCTAATGTTTGGAAACTGAGATAACTGAATGGACCTATATAAGGACAACTTACTTATTTTTCTGGCCACCTACTTTCCTTCCTGGTCTATAATTCTGCGTGTCTGTTATTTAAGCTCTGAGTCCCAGGTTTAAAGACCAAAGTAGTTTTTATCTCTCTGATTCCAGAGTTTCTGTTATATTTGGGCCTATTTCACATACAGCCCATTTCCATTGTCCTACCCTTTAAGCAATCTTGGCAAACATATTATTTTCATATTTGTTTTTTCTAGTAAAAAAGTAAATAAAATTTTAAAAAGCCTCCATTTAGGAAAATATTTCTCCTTTTCTGTTGGTTTGTCATATTATGTATTTAGTCAAGGAATTAAACAGAAAATTAGAAAGGTGCATCCCACCAGCTGCAGAGGTTGAGAATGACTGCCTAGGATTTAATACTTAGTCTACTATGAAGTTTTGTTGATTTATTGTTCTTCTATATAGAAAGCAGTGAGAAAGTTTGGTTTGTAAGGCCTTTTTCACAGTGTTCCCTTCTGTTATGTTCCAAGCTGATCACTCAGGTTGTAATACTGAATTCACCTTGTCATTTACAGGAGGGCAGGTAATCCAGTCTCCCTTGTATTTTTTTTACCATTTATTAAATTGGAAGGCTGATGCTTTCTTAAGTTTTGCATAAAACCTAAAGTATTGGCAGTTGCAAAGTAGGAACAGTAATACAAGAAAACAGACTAATGAAAAGTAAAATGTGAGACTGCAGTTGGAAACAAGCTTTGAGCTCCTTTCAATATTTCTGTCAACGTTTCTATTAACTGTTACTGTTCACAGCTTACTCAACAGACACAAGAAGGGCTTACATACATTAATATTTTTTTAATTTGCCAAGAAAAGATGTCATTGTCCTTGAAAGACTATAATTTTCATCCACTGAAAAAACAGATGAATGTCCTAGCTGAAACCGTGGACTCACTAGAGATAATAGGGCCTGGATTTCACCCTAGGGTTTTATGTAATAGGCTATTAAAGTGACATTTAAATAGATGACCCTGCAATGCAAAGACTAATACTTCATTCATGCATTAATACGTTAAGAGGTCTGTCAAGGAAAAACTAATGACTAGAAATAATTGAGAAATAATTGAAACTGAAAATAAGTGTGCTTCTTTTTTTTTTTAATCTGATGTTTCTTTATTTTTTATCTGGGTGGGTAAAGTCTCTTAATTTTTTTAGCATTCTAAAGATTGTTCTACCTAAGTCAATATTTCTATATATGCTTTCTTGGGAATGTGCTGAGCTAGTGTCTCTGTAGTTGTGTAACATGCTACACTGGTGTTGCTTAGATGTGGAATCACCTAAGAGCAAGTCTCCTAAAATGGGGTGAAACAATTAAAAAAAACCAAACCCCAAACCACTGTTGACCTCTGTCACTCCTGAAACTGCAATAAGCCACATACTTCAGAAAAAAATTGAGAGGTTGTTTTTTTTTTTTAATCCTGGATCTATTGTCATGACTTATTACTATTCATCTTACAGATAGAAAGTTTTTGTGAAACTATTGTGGGCTATGAGGCTGAGATCACACATATGCAATTTGCCAATCAAGCTTGGGCAGTGCAGACAATAATAGCTAAATGCCAGATGCACAGAAACCATGATACCTTTCTTTCAGTTCCCCACACCCCCCCTTGTTAGCTTTTATCCTATAACAGGGAATATTCTGTCACAGCTGCTGACCAGTCATATATTCTGCATAAGCATCTGCTCTTATGCTCAATAAATAATGGCATCATCTAGCATCATCTCTCTTCTGTGCAATTGTTACACCCATTAAGCATTATAAAAAATTGAGAATTAATACGTAGAAACTATAGAGATTCAGTGTTCTTGTAAATTGTATAGCCTAACACAAAAAAGCAAACATGGAAAAAAATACTGAAAAATATATGTTCTGTCCAAAAACAGGTAATGGTATCAGAGAGCAAGACTGAACAGTGTAAACTTAGCCTTATTTCTGTTCTGTTGCTCTGGTTTTTTCCCCAAACTATTATCAGATTAGTTTCTCCCAGTGCAATTGCTTACCCTGTCAAACAGGCAGTAAGGTATTAATGTTGGGAAGAAATGTTTCCTGATCATGTGCATGTACAAACAGTGAAAGGTGCATGCTTGGGATCGTAAGTGAAGAAATTATTTTATGTACTGCTGAGTGACTTTATGCTTCTGTGATTTAGTGTTGTGTATATTTTAAATGTATTAATTAGTGGAGTATGGTACAAGATGTGCTCATCAGGGCTTCCACTATATCTATGCTAGAGTTTTGTGGGGAATTTTATAATGGTTTTAGCCACGGAGAAATGCTTCTCATCTGCTTGATCTTTCTTTCTTCCTTTACTTATGTTCATAAGATCAGGCTGTTCTGAAAAATACTGTTCTTTCCTGTTATATGGTAACCACATAAAACTATTTTACTAATGAGGTTAATGAGGCATCAATAAAGACATTTTTTCATAGGAAGTAGCACTGTATAGAAATTCACAGTGGAGCTGTAGTAGTTTAAGCCAGGTGAGATAATAATGAACTCCATAGATTTTTGTCTGTTTGCCTGGATATATTAATTCTGATTCTTGTATATAGCCTATGGGATAAAAGTATAGCATCTCTCTAGAGTGAGTGAAAGCCTTGATTCCTCAATCTTCCAGGTACCTATTAACCAGCAGCCAACTGTGTCATATTGTCCAAGCATTTTTCAAAAGGTGGGATTTAGCTTCCTAAACAGGCACCTAGTGTAATTTGAAGCACTCTCTGGAAGCTGAGACATCATGGGGCTGGCATATGGCATAGGACTTACAGAGACTCTTGGCCTTGGGGAGTAGATACCCTGGGACATCTATTGCTGGATATCTCTTTAGCTGGCTGAATTACTCTGTTGACAGGAAGTTTTTTGGGGGAAGACAACTAAAAGTCATTTGGCTTTTAATTTCAAAACTGAACAGCTCTGATGCTCCTGACAGGTGGAGAGATTTATTTCTAAAGCACTACATCCTTCTACTTAGAAAGGTTGATTAAAAGTGTTTGTAGTACAGGTCTTTTCTATCAGTTTAGCTGGCAAACCAGGGTCTTGCCTTTATTTTTTTATCCATGTTTGCTAAGATTTGTTTACAGAGTGCTAGATATTAAACAGTAATTTACATAGCAAAATCATAACCTGTCTGAGGCTTAGTAATAGTTTCAAATGCTTTTCATTTGCATTTTTTTTGTCTTTCTAGAATTAAATTTACACAAGGCACTTGATGTGGCTGGAGGAAGATTATGCTCTAGCATAATGAAAGGTACGTGAGCTTTTCTTTTCCATCAAAGTGCAGGACAGATTGTTCTGTGGTTACCTCACTAAGCAAGCATTGAACACTGCTGGCTAGGGTGGCCCAGAATGGTGTCTGATGGTGTAAGAGCCATGCAAGTCAGTACAGGATTGCTCATCCATAGTCTTGCTGTTGACACTAACTAGTATATGGGTTTAAACATGCTCTTTGATTGCTTGTCCTCATGCTGCTACAGTAGAGAGATATCTGTGACCCTTGAGAAAGACTTAGGGGTTTTTTTTATGTTTGTCAGGCAGACTGGTGAAGTCTCTCTCCTAAAATCTAAACGTGAAAGTTAATATTGAATCCCGTAGCAAAAACTACTCTGGATAGCGTTTGCTAGACGTGAGTGATTATTTGCAGGCGTTTTTTCCCAGTGTAATGACGGATGACTGAACGCCAGGGGCTGCTGCACCTCTACCGAAGGTAGGGAAATGCGTGAAATTAGTGCCATGCCTTCCCTCACAAAATGTAAGGAAAACAGCTTTTGTTCATTAGATGTAATAGGGACATTTGGTTGGAACGTAGCTAAGTCAGGAGATATAGGTAATTTTTTATTTATTTACTAAACATCAGGAGGAAATGTCCTTACTTTGTATGTATAAAGAAGTTTATTTATAAATGTCCAAGAGAAACATCCAAATAAAGATCAGGAGCCCATTTCAATAGATTACATACGAAAGGGAGTGAAGAACGGTTCAGATACACCATCTACAAAGCTACGGAGATGTTAGTCTGGGGCTCCAATCTTAGAAACTGTCTGTTGACAACAAGTCCAGAACAGCTTGCAGGTTTGAACTTTGTGACAGGACAAGCCTGACTGCACGGCACTAGAACTTGTTTCGCCTTTAAATAATTTACATTGGTCTCAAGTGCTTATAAAAACTATACAAAATGGAAATATTTAAATGTTGAACAGTTATGTGAACTTTCATCATATTTTAACATAAGAATAAAAAATGTATGTAGATGACTTTTTAATTAAAAGAAAACAACAAAAAACAATTAGGAACAAGCAGGAATTACAACCTTACCTTTCAGAGAAATTGCTGTCTTAGAAATTGCCTGTTACTGCATTTCCTTCACAAATAGAAGTGATGGTAAAAAGAATTTCTAATTATGATACATGAGTTACATTTGACCAGTCTATACAGAGAGCTGCATTTCAAGTTTGCTGCTGATAGCCCTGCCTTATACAGCCATGCTGCTCAGTTCTTAGAAAGAGAGCATAGTATTTGTCATACACTTGCTTTGTTCTTTCCTGAGGTGTAAGAAGAAATGTCAGTATCAATTTTGGGGTAAAGCCAGAAATGCTGGTGATATTCTATGCTATCTGTACATCAAAATCTAAGTTTTCCTAAACAAATGCATACACATGTAAATATACCCAAGTTATGGCTGCATATACACTGTGGGATTTGGGGTTTGTGGTTTATGATTTGTTTTGGGTTTAATATAGGCTCTCACAGAGAAAAAAAGGACCACTGCTAAAAGGTTCATTTTGCTCACAGCAATGCAAAGAACTAATCTTACACAAAACACTGTTGATGACTGAGTAGTATTGAGAGGTCAAAACACAGAAAGTCCAGAGAACTGGCTAATACTTGTATGTAATTTTATTTTTGTATCAGTGACTTTGGAGATAAGCAGGATACACAGACAAATTAAAGTCATCTAACTTCTCATACCTGTTGAAAGGGGTAATCTCCCTCCCTTTAGTCATGGTTCCAGAGTGCAACCCCACCATTACATCTAGTTTTCTGCCAGTTGAGCAAACTGAACTGTCTGACTGCAGAGCTCTACAAATAATAAACCTAGTGCAATGGAAGAACTGGGAATACGTGGCTGGGAATGGCGTTGCCTTTCAATGGCAATAAAGAGTTATATAAAATTAACCATCTTGTTTAATTAAATTCTAAGGCCTTATTCAGGAGCTGGACCCAAAATATATGTGGGGATAGCATTTCTGGTCTGCTAATTTTGCACTTTAGAAAGCATACTCTTCATCTTCCTGATTTAGTCAGGTCTATGTCAGGTTTACAAGCATGGTACTAGAATAGTGGTCAAGGAGCTGTTAATCTATATCCACTTCAGATTGTCTAATTTTGGTGGAGTGAGTTGCAAGCATCTTTTTTGTCAGGCTTTATTCAGGTTATGGAAGTTATTTTGATTTACATTCTAAAGTTAGAATTGTTGGTATAGTTTTTCCTTTTGTATTTTAAGTATTTTTCTTCAATCATATAAAGATGAAGAAAAACACATTGTAAATCAGAACAATAACAACTGAAAAAAATTTTTTTTTCCTGAATTGTGGTTTTATGCTGTGTTAAAATGTTTGCACAGTCCAGGACTGGGTGTTTTCCCAAACCATTCTCACACCTCTTGAAAGAGCAAGTTATCTGAGTGCACAGAAAAGATAAAAAATGTGCATATTGCAGGACTGGAATTTGAGTGATTTTAAGAAAAATACAACTGAAAAATTGCAAGGAAAAACAGTAAAGCAAGAGGACAGTACTAATTTTATTTTCTGCCTCTGAATGGATGTTGCATAGAGTTGCCTAACAAATTTTTGGAGAATTCTTTTTCCTCCTCTGTGAAACACTTTGGTATTTCCTGAATGTCTAATGACCCTCTGAAATGCAGAGTAACATCACAACATGTTTTCAGCATGCGTTGCAGTGCCTGGAATGTTAAATTCCAACATATCTTTAAAAGCTAGGATTACGCAAGTTTATTATACGAAAAGTCAGAATAATGTTTTATAAAACAGTAAATTAACATTTGTGCTTGAGTTCTTTTTGGATCCACAGTAGCTTCAACACAGAGATATATTTATTGCCTCTATAATTCTGTTTTATTGGTCCTTATGTAGTTGAAATTCTGCATACAACTTCAGTTTAGAATCCCCTAAACTCTGACATCTGCCTGCTCTCCTGTCGTACAAGAGTATTGTGGCTTTAAAAGTATTGAAGTTCATTTAATAAAAAATCTTGCACACTAGTCACATAGTTAAGACTTATTTGTTACCTAATTAACACACACTTGGATTTCACTATTTTCTTGGCAAATAGACTAAATACAGAATGATTTGTGCTGCTGTTTCAGAATTATGTTTTTCGATGTGGGTGTAGATTTCTTTACAGTAAGCCTCCCTTTTGGAAACAACTTTACAGTGGCATAGCTCAGAAGTGTCCTCATTTCTGTCACCTGATAAGGAGGGCATATTAAACATCACCTGTAAATCCAACAGTACATGAAAAATAATAGTCTGTGAAGGTGCTAAAATGAATTCAACAGTTTATGCTGGTGTTTGTTAATGTGAGTGAAATGTGTACTAATTATTGGCAAGTTTTTCTGACCTGGCTTCAGGAGACAAAGCCACAGCTGGAAAATGTGTTGATTCTTTTCAGACATGACTGTATTTCAAAGGCTTTTCTTTATTTCCTTCCCTTTCATGAGGCTGAAGAGACAAGGACAGACCTACAGTGTCATTTGGGCCTGAAGAAAGCATAGTTAATGACACAAATCTAGTGAAATATAGATGCAGTGCTTCATCATGTAATTCTACAAAAATTTCTTTTAATGGTTGTGGCTGTCTAAATTATCTCGTGTTGCTCTCTCAGTCATTCCACTACAGTTGTTATGGCAGCAGTGTTGTAAACTGTTATGAATTGATGCCTTTTGTGGGTCAAAGTTAACACAGTAAATATTTAAATTCATTGATCCTGTTCTCTGTGTAATCATACAGACTAGACTGCTGGAAGTGCGTCTGAACTGAGTACCGTGGCTGGAAGGAATGGCAAGATGCTTACACTGTTATGTCTAATTAATAAAAAAAAAAAAGGAAAAAAGAAATATTGGTGAAACTATGAGTTAAGCCTTTGTGAAAGTGATTGTACTGCACATTTGTTCTGGAAAAGGAAATAAGGACTTTTTGCTGCTGAGAGGCAGACCACAAAAATGAGAGGAATATAGCAATTGGAATGGCAGATAAGGAGAATAAAGCTGTGAATATGTAAAGCCTTAATGCTGAGGCCAAACTGCAAATTTAGTGTGTGGAGGAAAGAGGTTAAAAGTGAGAGCGATGTAGCCTAAATCTTCAGTGAGTTCTGACAAAATATAAGCCTGAGAGAGAGGAAAAATAATTGTAAAGATGGTGTACTTGCAATTCTCTCACTTTAAATACTTGGTATGAGCTTTAGTTTGTGGAGTCTTCTGTGAGAGAATCAACTTTTCTTAAAACAAACCCAAAACATCAACAAAAAAGTAGTGTATCTCGTTACTGCTACCCAAGTGACTTTGGAGTGTGAAAAAATCAGAAGAGGAAAAGAAACCATAGTAATAAAACTACTGTTTAACATAATCCAGAACTGGTCCTAAATAAGTCTTCCCTAACAGTAGTGACTTTCTTCTCTTTTCTTGACAAGGATCTTGGTGTCAGAATAATGCTATATGCTCAGGCCTTAGAATCCTTTGGTAAAGTACAGACTTTTTCGCAGGATTTTGTACCTAGTTCTCATGCAGGGTGTCTGCCTTCCCATAGCCACAGACCTTGCATGTGCAGTTAGTTGGCCTCATTAGTGTGTTACCACAGAGTAGACATGATAAATCCACTTGCTGGTGCCATTCAACTGCATGGTGGGTATGGTTTAGGTCTAACATGCGGTATATCTGCATGTGTCTCACAGCTGCTTTCCAGGTAACTGAAAAAGTATTTGGCTGCGTATGAAATAAATTATATCTGTTAGGCTTTTAATATAGAGCATATAATTTTAATATATAATAATGAAAATCCTGTTTTATGTAGGATATCCAACAACCCAGCTCCTAGTTGTTAAATCTTGGAGAGACTAGCTCAAATTTGGGATGAAAGGGGCGAAATATGGGCTTATGCCTTAAGATAACATAGGCTGTAACAGTTCTTTTAAAAGCTTCAGCTGCTAAAGGAAGGGGCTAAGGGTGGGTTGATGATGTGAGCTTTGGGGGTTTTTTGGGTATTTTTGGCACACACCTGAATATGAATGGAGAGTTCCTTTAGAAGGAAATGTACATGAGGTTGTTGCACACTGCACTGAAAGTGGCTATCAAGAGAGACTTTCATAATGCACCAGACTTTCAGTGTATACTACAAACAAAACCAGTATTTTAATCTGCAGACAGTGAGTGACCATTGTAGTCCAGAACAGTGTAGACCAAAAGTATCCAAAGATACTGCTCAGAAGGACAACCTGCTTGGCATAAACATATTCTCCCATAGTTTCTGATAATTTACAAAATTACCAGCCTTCCTAGGCAGGTTGCTATTTTTAGCATGCAGCCTACTTTTAAAAATGCAGGAACTGACTTTATAGACATTTACTGTTAGATTCTGTATCAGATGGCAATCTTATCTCCTGGTCTTTAAACAGTTACTGTACTGATACTTCCTTTCCTTTTGTGTATTGTTTCAAAATGTTATTTTTAAAGCTCCATCTTTTATCCATCACCTACTGTTCCCTCTCTGTCAGTGATGGTTCACCCCCTATGGGGATACAAATTAAAACTCCTGTTTCTGTCATGCAGACAAATCTGTTCCTTACTGCTATTTGTTTAATTTTGAGACTTTTAGTACATATTGAGCAGTATAGTCCCTTACAACACTCAGAGCATCCTTGACGTGCATGCTTTCTGGGGATTGCACGCAGCAGCCGCCGTTCTTTGCAGAGCACTCTGAATATAGTAGCTTGCGCTTCTAATAGTGTTGTGGTTTAGTTTCCTTTTGACTGAATCCATGCTTTCCATCTTTCCTTTGGTTTCTCTCTTCGGCCTTTTTATTTTTCCCTGCCTCATAGCTCTGTTTGCCCTTTACGTTGCCGAGCCATTGACCATTGAAAAGGACAAATACTTGCTAATCTAATCTCTCCACCCTCTCTATTGTTTTAACAAAGCTTTTAGCTTCATTTGTCTCTATTCTTCGTTTTCTTTTACCTTTCTTTCCTTCTGTGCTCCAAAAAATTCACCACTTCTATATAAAATGATTGATCGAGCTGCAGGAGGACAGACAGTCGTTGTGACAGACACAATTTTCTGACTTTTGCAGATGCACCTGTGTGTCTTTATATTAGACTAGTACCTTCTTTTGCAAAATGTGTATGGACAAGAAAATTAAGAGATATTTCAAGCTTTCCCTTTCTGGTTCCTGACAGGATTCTTTTGTCTATGTAACAGAGTAGCCTAGTGACTGAGTGCAAATGCTATATTCTGTGTGATATGCCTTCTATGTTTTCGCTCGTGCTAATGACTGAAGGTTTGTAAATTTTTTCTTTTACACTTGGGCCACTACCTCCTTGAATCAGGAGGGTAAGAGTTTAGGCCTTTTTAAAAAGCCGCTTCTGCTTCTATGTGCTGCTTGCTGATCCTCCGTGATAGGTCCAAGTGTGTCAGTTTGTGAGTGTTCCCAGTGACCATTAGCATTGCTGCATTTCAGGAGCCAGGTCTTGGTTAGCACAAAGCATTGACAAGTTCAGTGTGTTTAGTTTTGCTCCTGTGTTGTACTCCATAGGGATTAGGAATTTTTTTAATAGAATAATATTGGAGTAGTCGGTCTATGAGCATAGCTGTTAATGGCTGACAATTCTCACATTTACTGCATGGAGGAAATTTGGATTTTTGTGTGTTGGGGGTGATATCTCTGAGTGGCATAGGCCTTTAGGTATGCAATTAAAAAGAAACCTTTCTTGAATGTCTTGAACTGTTCAGACTGATGGAAGTATGCATGTGAATGTCATGCATTTCCAGTGCGTTCTTTCTGCTGTAGTGGGCTGAACGATTCCCTTTATAGCAGCACTCTCTCTAGTTTCTGCTACATTCCTAAAACAGAACAAACTGCCAGTGTAATCCACGAGCCTTCCTGCTCTCTGCCCTGGAAAACGTTGCCAAAGCTAAAAAGGGAAAATGCTTCCAGCAGGGACTCCAGAATCACTTACGAGATGAGAATTTATGCTCTGGGCTGTTAATCTGCTATTGCAGCTTAAAATGCAAGAATACAAAAAATGTAAGCACAGTGATAGCAGAGCTTGGCAGCTCTCCTGTGACAATGGTATCTCAAGAAATAATCTGAATGCGGTGTGGGACAATGCAGAGTAGGATTAGTAATTTTATAGAGTTGCATAGTTATGAGTCAGGTTACTGTGGTAAAGTGTTGTATCATGAAAGGTGCTGGCTGGAGCTAACGGAGGGCATTAGTTTTATTTGTGGTGATTGTTTCTAGGATCATTAGCACTCAAGTACAGGTAGGGTGAAGTGCATATTCTGCTTGCAACTGGCCTTGATTTATAGGAGACTTTTCTATAATCAGTTTTGCACAATCTTAGATCTTGCATGCTGTATTGGAAGAATGTTTATTTTCCTTTGGTTATTTTAGCTCATTATCTAATACTTATTGTTTTAATATTAAACCTCACCCTCTACAGCTCTGGGGGTTTTGTTTGCTTTGTTTTGTTTTTTAAGTAATCATTTGATAATATGTTATATGGTTCAGAATCACCTTTTCCTCTATGGTTTCCCTTGTACTTTGCTGATGGCTATAGAATGACAAAGCTGATCTGTGTAATACAGATGCAAAATTTTGAACAAAAATGTAAAGGCTTTCTGGAGCCTTCCTAAGTATTTGACCTTTAAAATCTTCACCTGCAGTTAAGACTTTTTTCCTTCTTGGCATAGCGAGAAATCCTCCCACTTTCACTGCATTAGGGAAGAGAACTGAATCATGTTTTTGAATCAAATGCTTGGGAATTGGCCCAAGATCAAACTGGTTGCTTACATGCTGTTTTCTCATTTTGTTTCATTTGCAGAATTTTAGTAGAAGATAAAAGGTAAAGCAAAACCAGCTGAAAGGCTATATTATTTTTCTTTTCTGAAAGCAGACAAGATAACTTGTCACACAGAGAAGTCTATGTCCTTTTAGGGCCTGTATTGTATCTTAAAAAGCACCAAGTCCTACAGGGTTAATGGACAGGAAACTGCAGCTGCAGCCGACTAATACGGAAGTCAGATTTTTGTGTACCAGACAGCCTGGGCAGGCCGAAAGGTGGGGGCCGAAGGGGGAATTGCAGAGCTCAGTGTCTGGTTGATACTGATATTTTTGGTTATGCTCTGCAGCATTTTTATCAATGTGGAGGGCATGCAGTGAATGGCAGCAAGCCTCTGTGGTAGTGCAGTTTTAATTGTGGAATAGTTTTTGTGGAAATGAGACTTGAAGTTTTACCTGTTTAAGGCTCAGCTTATCACAATACCTAAAGAATACTTTCGGCTTGCTGCCCTGCATGTTAATATATCTAAAATCTGGAACAGGAGAATTCTCTCTGAATTGTCAGTTATTGAGTCCCTGCTGTGCATGTTCACTTTCAGTGTGTTTGGCTCTTTCCGTGGCCCTGCTGTCTCCATGCAACACGCTGCTGAACACCAGCAAAGAGAATTTAGCTGTTTGTTTTTAAAGAACAGCTTTTGTGACCTGGGTGAACTCTTCCTCCTTCAGGTTTAAAATACCCAAATGCCTGCACTAAAGGCAAGTTGAGACACATTTGTTCAGGCAGGCAGTTTGCGATTGCCTCCCTCGTCTTGAAAATCTATGTGTTTTATACGGGGAGGGCAGGTTTGGGTTTTCTTTTCCAGTTTGCCTTGCTGAAACGGGCCTAGCTTAGCCTGTCTTCTCTCTGCTCAGGATGGCTCCTGCTTGCCAGAGCTGCACAAAGATAATCGCTCAGGAAGTGTTTCAGCCAATCCCCTGAAGCTTTACATTCAGATTTACCGGCGCAGCCAATCCGGGATTAGCTTTTATTAGGAAGACAGATCATCAAGCTGAAGTGCCAAGCCCTTTCTGCCTGAGTACTGAGAGCCTGTCCTCCATGTTTTATAAGTATTGACATAACACTGTGTTAACAATGCATCCACAGAGGTAAGCCTTACTTTTTACATTTTTTTTTCTCTAAGACCTATGAGTTGTGGGTTGAGAGTGTGATTCTCTGTGATTTGTCGTGCAAAACTCACACCACAGCACTTTATTAAGTTGAAACTGTTTAAATTTGCTTTCTTGGGTCACATGGTTAGTAGCCATTAGCCACAGCTTTATTTTACAGACTGGCAAAACCTTGGCATACCTACTTCTTCACAGGAGGATGGTGTTTTTAGAGTTTATCAAGATCCTGGTATTCCAAAGAAGCTTTCTCTCTCTGAGCAGTTTGCCAGCACTATTGTCTGTTGTGTCACATGCCTGCTGAAGAGAAAATGGAAGCTAGGGAGCAGATGCATTTAACTGCCCTACAGGGAGTCAAGCAGGGATAATGGCAGACAGAAGAACAGGCAAGTTTACCTTTCTAAACAGTGAATGGAATAGCTAAGATAAGTTATCTCTGAGAAAATATGGGATTTTTAAAAACCTAGACATCAGCAAAAAGTGCTAATGGCAGATTGTAGATATTGGGCCTAGATGGTGGTGTGCTGTTGCATCATGTTTTTTATGCAGCTTATCTTAACTTAAAATGATTATTGAACCTTTTTTCTTGCAGGAGTAATTAATACAACGTGTTTCTCTTTCAGAGGGACAATGTATGGTTAATATTTTGTTCCTTTAAAAGGGGGTTTTTATGCTGCAGATTTTGGAAATGGGTTGCTGCTCAGTAAAAGGCAGCAGTACATCTGTTTACAAATCTGATTCTTCATGGAAAAATGTTTTTGAACTGTTACTTTCTTGTTTTACATAGTACAAATAAACTAATGTACCTTTTATCTGTGCCTTTTTGTTTTACACTGTATCAGCCACAGTTCTGTGTTGTGGAGTCCAGAGGATATAAAATCCTATGTGGTTCATGACAGTAGTACATGTTGTTCGTTCTTGGTTTTTTTTTTCCTTCTTTTTTTCTCTTCTCTTTTTTTTTTTTAACTTTTGGTTTAATGCTACGTAATTATTTCAAGAAATTCCTTTTTGATCAATTCCCAAATCTGCCAGCCTGTTGTGTCTTCTTAACTGGAAAAATGAGATGGGTGCTTGAGCAGTTGGTAAGTAAGCAGCATGCTACTCTCTGAACATTTTTAATAGTTTTCCAAACATTTTGTTTTTACCGAGTTAGTTAGTCCAGTAGAGGAAGTAATGTTAGTGGTTAGTCATGTAAAAATATCAGCTTTGCTTAGCGTCCATGTTAAGGAACTTGTAAACTGTTCCAATTTGAATGCACTATTATTTTTTTATTATTTGTCTCTAGAGTTTGAAGCTTATACTTCCAGTTTATCTCAGGCCAGTGAAAAATATTCTACTTGCTATTTTTTCATAGATCATTCATTACCATATTTGCAGGGCAAAGCGTATTTTCCTTGTTCCTTAGGCTTCTGAGGTGTGATGAAAGTGCTAGTACTCAGCAGTGAGGTGACCTTATGAAGTAAAGTAAATAATGCTTAATGAGCATATGTTTCTGATACTATACAAAGTATAATCACAGACAAACTTGCCTGATTTATAGCTCATTTAGAACATTTTTGCCATTTATTAGGATTTTAGCAGAAGCACTTGCATGCTTGCTCTAACAACCTGTTTTTCAGTGATCACCAGTATTGTTATATAAGCAGAGGAAGGATGCTCTTTTGTGCTTTTAATATTTTTGCACTTCTTGTAACAATCCACACACACATTCATCATTTTAGGAAAGAACTTAGAGCTAAGCTAGCTTTGCAAATGTCTGCACCGAGGCAGAGTTTACATGCTAACTTCTTACAGAAGGTTGCCATATATTTGATAACACTGTGTAATACAGTAATTTACCTCTGGTTTCTTTTTTTTGGCAGTACAAGTATCTTACCTTGAATATCTCACTTTACTTAACAGCTTCCCTCCATTCTGTCCCCCCCCCCTTTCCCCCCCAC